>JAIQCU010000236.1:0-67580 GCA_022114935.1 Leptestheria dahalacensis | reverse complement strand
CAGATTCCGCAGGAGCTTCATGTCCGACGCTGAAGTGATTCGAGAAAGCGGGGAGTTCAACGACGTCCGCCCTCCGCCCCGCTCGGGATCGACCAGTCCCGGGGACTCAGCCCTGTCCTCTTGCGACTCCAACCACTGCACCGCATAGATTATAATTACTTGTTTAATTTAATAATTAAATATAACCATCAAGTTAATAAATTAATTTAGAAAGAATTAAACTGCCGCGCTATTTCACCATATACTGCGCTCAATACTCGTAAGGGTTCTCGTTGGAGAAAAGTCGATCACTTATGGCGCCCACGTTTTCAGGGATACAACAACCAAAAAAATGCTGAATGTACAACTGATACTACTTAATATATTGATGAAGTTTTATTTAAATCGAGAAGTTAGTCTAGCCAAAATAAAATTCTTAAGTTATAGATAGAATAATATGTTTTGATTTTATGTCATTTAGTTCTTATTAACGAATATATAATTTTTAATTACCAATCGATAATTTAAGCGATACTTTAACTACGTGGAAGATATTTTAGAACCGATACTATTATAAGATTATATCGCGAAATTAGTTAAAACTGATACAAGTTGTACGCATCTAACTTTCGAATCAGAACGTAGTATTTCAGTGACAGAACTATAGTAGTAATTGCAAAATCAAGACTTAATTACATAACATAATAGTAATCATACATTATTATTATCTTTAATGTCAAGCTAACAGTCACAACAGTTAATTATGGATATTTCACTATGATTGAAAATATACTCGTCTATCAAAAAGTTAAATTATTACTTTGACTAATTCATGCTAATCACGGCTAATGACTGAATCGCGCCATACTTAAAAGCCTCGAGACTAGGCAGTATTGAATACTCGTATGAATTTTGAATAAGTCGCTGAAACTGACCGGTAAAGGGACAAAACAAGTAGCTGTATATATAAAAATCGTGCAGATAATTAGTCGACATTCTTATGCCACAATTGATTTTCATAAAGAAACAGTTTACTTCTTCATCAAACTGAAACATTATCACTACCAGTACTTCCAGACGACGTCCTTCCGTTTCGACATTTTCCCTTTCCTCTTGTTGCCGGCACCGGCATGATTCACCGGCTTGCTTCCTACTGCGATCCGCTTATTCGACTCTGCCGGATCGTTTCCATCGCGTGGCGGTCCTTCCTCTTCGCTTCCGTCAAAGAGATCCTTCACCTCGAAACCGGTGGCCGACATCAGCTTCTTCGAGGACAGAACCGGTTTCTCCAGGTCGCCCTGTCCGTTACTGAACGACAGAAGCCCCCACTTGTCCGTTCTGTCCGTTTCCAGGTTGAATAGGGCATTCCTGGCTTCCGCAACCAGCCTGGAAACTTCCTCCAGGGAGACGTTTTTACTCACATTGAGTTCGCGTTCTAGCGGATTCTGCACATAGAGCGGACTCGACTCGGGTTTGATGATCGTGTCGCCCCATATGATGGAGATCCCGCGCTGCCGGAAGTCGAAACTCTCGACGAAGTGAAGGAATCCCAGCAGCAGATCCTCCAGCGATTCTGTATTGGTCGACTTGCCCCGGTACGCGGACCAATCGCGAAGAAAGGTGCAGTCGATTCCTTCGGTGATTCGCCTATCCTGGGGGCGGGCGTTCCTGATGAGTTCGTTCATGGTGGGCAGGATCTTGCGCTGCTGCATGAAGTAGACGACGAGCAGCGTCAGCGTAAAGTTGGTGATGGTCCGACCGGGAATCGAACTGGTCAACTTGGTGGAACGGCCCCAGTGTCGGACGGCTGACACCAAGGGACGGAAGCGGGGATCGATCTCGCCAAAGAGGAACAACAGCTCGGACATGTAAACACCGGTCCTGCAAATCCAAGAAATAATAAATTTAATTAGAATAACTATAGCAGTAGATAATATAATGATCAAGGTCTCAATATAGCGAATCATTGTCTTATCGAGAAAAAGTTTAAATATCGACAAGGCAATCGACATCGATGATAAAGATTCCTAAAGATATCAAATCACTGTTAAAGATTCCAAGAACCCTTAATTAATAGTATTAAGACAGGAAAGTAATAGTTCCTGGTTTACATATTGCTCATCGATAGGTCGCACTCGATCCCCGTGAATTCGCTGTGGTACTTGATGATCGGGACGCGAGCTTGAAGGATCCTCTTAACCTGTCCATGAAAAAGTAATCAAGTTTTAAATTAGCAGAACTTAGGATAAACATTGGTGTACTTGAGAACAGCCTGGAGCAAAATTCTGCAGAATATCAGCGATGGTCTCCATGTGCCGCTGCGTTTGTAACCGTCCGTTCGACAACGCCGCTTTTGTTTGGAATACGAACGGGTAGTTCTGACTTTCACTGTCTAATGCCTGATTTAAAACTTGACTTAATTGAATTGTTTCGCACGCAACGTTGGAGAATTACCTTCTGATTTGATAACGCGAGGACAACGTCGAGATCCGAGCCATCCCGTCCGCACCCGTTCACTGAAGATCCAAACGGGAAGGCGCGGGCCTTGGGAAAGAGACCGAGGAGGGCGCGTTCGGCCTGAGCGGCAACTAGCCAGCGGAGTCTCTGACCCAGCTCGGTTAACCTGGTGTGCTCGTGAAGTAACCGGATTTGGTTATCCACCTTCAGAAATCATGTGAAAGTAATTATTAGTCATGGCGACATGATATTGTCTTAATAACACCAGCAGTTTCAGCCGACGCAAGTAAACTCCGCAAATCGTCTTCGTTGGTGATGTGGTCCTCCTGCAGATTGAAATTCTGCGGAAAAGAAGTCTTGCCCGAGTTCGCGGCACCGTTCTGAGCTTTGATCCAGACAAACTGCGACTGCGACGGGATGACGTCCGTGTAATCGGGGTAGGTGGCACTAGAGAGAAGGTTCTGCACGGAAGTGTCCGAGTTGAACTCTACCAGGAAAAAGTTCCTCTGCCCCAAGAAAATGTTTATAAGTACGATTTGTTTTAAAGGGCAAACTTCACCCTATACCTGCGGGGAAAGAGAATAGTGGAACAGAGTTTGGATCTGACCAAACTTGATGCACGAACTCCATACGGAATCTGCCGAATGAATGTCCCGCACCTGGATGACGATTGTTCGGGATGCTTCCTCATGACGATAGGCGACGACTTCATCAAAGCAATGGAGCCCTGTTTAGCATAATGAAAAAAATTAGTTTAAATCCTTATATATAACCGAATTAAAGACAAACTGTACTTTTAAGTGACTTTTCGCCGTTTTGCTGCGTTTTCGGTCCATTCTCCAAGGCTTGACTCGAGTTTGAATTTTGGCTAACGAAGCGAGTGGTTCTATAGCCCCGCGAACAATTCCTATAAAGTGCGGTTCTATGCCTACACGTGAAATTTTGCTCTACATTAGAAATACTACTGAGGGAGATATTCCGCAAAAAATTATGGTTCAATGTGAGCCGGCTAGTGAAGGCTGCCATATTTGTTTTGGTACGGTAATCGATTATCGTCCTTGATTTGTTTCTATCGATTACCAACAGTTAACACCGATTACTATTAAATAAAATTTTACAACTTAAAATGAAAATTTAATTTAGATTTATGCGTCAAGTTTCAGTTATTTTTCAATATACCATAACTAATTTAACGTTTTAAAGTAATTGTTTGATAAGATTCATTAAGTATCGATACTTACCACACGCGGGAAATTTGAACTTGAAGAAACAGTAAACACCTCAGGTGCAGTGTACGAAACTCACGACTTGGTTCTACGAGCCTTTTATGGTTATGAATTAAAAATTGACAGAGGAAACGGCAAGAAAGCTGTCGTGTATTCTGAAGTTTTACACACCAAATAATGGCAAGTTTCTGAATGAACGAGGGTTGAAGAACAACGGGTGAGTAAAAAGACTTTGTCAGTCCGAGTAAGAAAGCGTTAAGGAATGCAATGCAACTACAGCGGTCATTGCACCGAGATATAGACCAGGATCTATTACAAAGCTGGGGGCGGGTGTCCAGTAGAGTACGACTCTCGGGAAAGAAGTTTGGCACGCAAACTACAGCGCATGTTATTATATGGCACGTTAGCCGTTACAGACGCGCAGACGACAGAAAACAAGACACGCGAAGAAAGCGATGTGATAAATGAAAAAGCTCAGGAGAAAATGGATATCACGTGCGCAAAAAAACAGTCGTCTTGGCTTTTTCCTCAGTTCTCCTCCTCGCAAACTGGGCAGCACTCGCCTTCTCCCGCAGGCCTGGCGACGACGGCACACAGCGGGCACTGTATCGTGGCACAGCGTACCATGCCATCCTATTAAGATACAAATGGTTATTTCTTTTAATGACGTAATTAAAACGTGAATAAACACAACCTTGCAATTGCATTGTGTACACGGGTCGAGGTTCCATTCTTCCCCGCTGCGTTTCAAGGCACCGACGTAAGTACACGACTTCCCTTCTGCCGCTGGCTGTTGTTTGCTGGTTGCAGCTACGGAAAGGCAGACCGATTCAACTTGTCGCAACTTGCGAGTCATTTTCCTGAGTGTTCGCTGGAGCTGCGCCATCAGGGCCTCCAGTCCTTCGATGCGCTCATCGGTTTCTTCCAGGTCGCGCTGGTACTTGAAGATGTCGTTGGATTCGCGGGGAATGACCCGGGGTTTGGCGATCCTCCTGCGGGGTGCCTGTCCTGCCGTGCTGACGTTGTAACCAGGATCGCTGTGGGTTTTCGGCAGAGAGGAATCCTGCTTGTCTTCCAGGAAGGAATGTGGAATGAGAGATCTTCGCTGACGGCCCGGAAGGCGTGTCAGCGTGGTGAACTGCCCCGAGCTACTACAGTCTAATTTGTACAAAAAGAGGAGGAAAAAAATTTGTGAAAATTATAACAGGTTTCATAGATAATGGAAATTTAAAGACGGGAAATGAAGAACTGCTTTTAGTTACCATGGCAACAGTCGGTCCAGACTCTCAGGTCCACCTGAGGGACGCGGGAACAGCTGACGAAAGAGGGCTTCTGCAAGGAGGGCATTTTGAAGACGTCCAGGGTAACATCGCGGATGTCGTCCGCGCTGTCGCAAAGCACGCGAGCCAGGCTCGTCTGACGGATCTGCGTCACCTGCTCCGGCTTAAAGACGCCCGGATTTTCGTACCAGAATCTATTCGAAACGAAAACAAGAAACATAACAATCCTACTATAGCTATAGCAATTTAATTATGTAAAATTTACATTTGTAATGGTCTTATGAACAAGCAAATGGAAAGACTGTGCCAAGCTATAAGGAAAAGAATAGGTCGTTTAACGATATCAACAAACTGATTCGTAATAAATATTATATTAAAATATTCCAAACCGTGAAATGAATCAAGATAAAGAGAAGATAAAATTCCAGATAAATACTACGGAAGAAAAAAAAAATGATCGTTCGTACCTGTCTCCATCACGAAGACGCCGGAACTGCTCCACCAAAAGGCACCGGAAAATGGGTCCAACTTTAGCACCATCGACGGGATCTTCAGCCATTCCACCGACCCAAATATCGATATTACCTGCCATACCACAAGCATTAATCATTACCGACTACTTATCTTATTAAATTAATAAGACATTTAAGTGGATTATGTTTAATTAATGGGTAGATTATCAATTCCGGTTATGGGAAAGTACTTGGGTGGCCGTAAAGCTGCTGCAGCTTGTCTCGAAGCGTCTGGCTTTTGATGTCGTTCCTCAAGTCATTGAACGTCTCTGGAACGGTCAGGTTACAGTAGCGTCTCCAGTCACTGTAGCCGGGCAGGGCGTGGTCTCTCCCTCGCTGGATGTTCAACGCGGCAAGGTCCAGCGCCACCAGATGCGCCGGCCGGAAGAGGGTCTCCGTCAAGTCGGAATTCAGCAGCTGCTCCGACAGTCGAACCTAGTATCCCATCACTGATTATTTAAAATTAACTTGCGAGTACAAATAAAATAAATAATTATATATCCGAATTCAGAAATAAGAACTAATTAAAAATAACTTGGTACTCAATTAGACTTAGTGAACAACTTAACTTAATCAGACATAATAAAATAAAAATTATCTTAAAAAAATAATGAAGATTAAAATGTTGATAATGATAAGATAACATTTCATTGATATTCAGTTTAATTGATTAATAATACTTTAGCCGGAGCAGCGAAAAGTCCACGAAGAATGGGATCCATCCCTCCTTCTTCGACCATTCTCCAGGGCGAGAAGAAGGCGTTCTGCAGCGGAAGATGGCCTTCTCTTATTGGCTGGAAGGAGGCGTTGAGCCGCTGCAGGATTGGTTGGATCAGTCCGTGACCCATTCTCAGAGCTGCTGTGGCGAATACGTTCGATATTGTCGCATCGACGCGGGGATCGTATCTAGCAGAGGTTTTTACAATGATTTAAAAATCAATCAACAAACTAACTAACCTGAAATAATCACTTTCATTCATAGAGTGGAAGTTAAGTATTTAATTGGAGAATCGTAATTAAGTAATAAAAAACCAATACAGGTGAAAATGAAAATTAGCAATTTGATAAAAAAGGAACTTAAAAGAAATACGAGAGAATAATTAATTATAATCGTGGACAAAATTAATTAATAAGCAAATTAAGAAAAATTGCTGGAGAAAATTAAATTAAATCAATGAAATTTATTGAAAAAATGGAAAATTCATACAATATAAATGAATTATTAACAACGTAAATACGACAATCAACGATTAAATTAACTGGAAAATATTCGCCCAGATCGATAAATTATTAAAAAACTGAAGAACAACTTAAGATTTAATTATGAACAAAATATTATATATTAATGCCAGGTTATGAAAAGTAGATTTTTAAATTAGTTTTTTAAAAGTAAATTTTGTATTTAGTATAGTATATTAGTACAGTGATTTAGTAAATTTTTTAAAGTAAATTTTGAAATTAGTTTAACTGAATTGAAATAAAATTGAGTTTTCCTTCATATTACCCTTTATACTCTCCAAGCAGGTTCATTCCTTTAGGTCCAAGAATATGCGGCAGCCAGTGCTGATACGTGATGTGCTGCAACTGGGCCCCGATGATCTTGCGAGCCTCGTGATAGAGCATATCTCCATCCCAGTGCGGGTTAAGGTTGCGTAGGGCGTCAGCCACGCGATTGTGCTCGCGGAACCACAAGGTGTGCATGGATAAAAGCCCGACCTGCTCGCTGGCTCTCACATCACCGGCCAAGAAGCAGCCGATGTCGCTTTCGGCAGGATCCCGCTTACAGTCCACGGGGGTGTCATCGGTGGCGAACGGCATCAGAGGCTTCCCGCTCGGTGCTACGATACCCCAGCGCAGGTGGCCGTTGTTACTGGTGATGTCGCGCAGCTCCCGGGCTTCTTTATCGGTCGATCCGTAGACCTTTTTCAACAATTCAATATACTGATAATTAAATCTAATCTGGAATTGAAGTTAACTTAACGCAGTAGTTAAAAAACAAATCTTATGCTATTTTAATTACAATTTTAATTTAAAGATAATAGGTTCGTAGGCGCTTTTTAATCTAAACCGGAAATCCCGAAGACTTTTTGGGATATTGTACTTTATGCTGTTTAAGCGTACCATGGATGCGTCGATGTAGGAAGTCAGCTGGTTGATCTGTTCTCTGGGTAAGAGCGTGTTGAGGAGCACCGAGGTGGTTCCCGAGCCGCAGACGGCGCTGTTGCGCACGAATTCCATGCAGCGGTGGTTCTTCACGCGAGGGTCATTGGGCGGGATCTCGATGGGAAAACACGGAGCAGAATACTCGCAGGATCTGTTTCAGATTTCCGTTATAAAAAAGTTGATTTGAAAAAAGAAGACAATAGTAATAATAATAAACTCACGTCCTGCAGTCGACGTGTTCTCCAAAACTCTCGCTGGACATTCCCGGAACGGCCAAATCCAGATCGTGATCGATGAATTGCCCCCACTGCATCAGCATGTGCGTGAAGGTCTCGTCCGAGGTGATCTCTTTGGTGGTGATGATGCGAGTCGACACCAGGCGGGCGCTCGGTTTGGAGAAGCCGTTGTACTTGACACTGCGGGACCAGCCTGTCGATCAGACCCCCACAAAAAATTATTGAAAATTTAAAAAGACAAATACTGAAAATATAACCAATTAAAAAATGAACCATTAATTGTCATGATAGAATAATAATAATAAATTTAATATAATTAAAGTTAAATTAAACTAGATTAACACATTGTAATGAAGTGAATTCATACCGACGGGTAAATTGAAGCCATTCTCGTAAATGGGGGGAAGCAAACGGGCGAAAGCCACGTACGAGGAACCCCACAGAGGATTCTGAAGGTTATTGCAGGAACCATCGAAGCTGCGGTATTTGGAATGGAAACACATGTTCGAGCAGTCCGGAATCCTACGATGCGTTAAGCAGCCGGACAGGTTGGCGATCAACTCCAGCTGTGTTCCCGTGAGGACTTCATCGTAATGGAACTCTCCTATGAGCATCACCCAAATGTTAAAAATCGCATTAGATTTAATGACGGTAAATTTACTCATATTACTGTTTCTTCGTTAATTCATGTAATTTTTTTAGAGGGAAAAATTCCTATTGGTTGACCTGTGATATAAACGTATATTCGAACCAATCATAAAAGAGATTTACTTTAAGTTAATGATATTAAAGGTTAAATGACTCTAATTACGTCGTTTAGACTCGAAAGTGCTTTGAATTTCGTCACTAGGGTGAACTCGTTTCTTATATCTCGTATACACGTTAACTTGAATTGCACTTAAATTAATTCTGTTTCCAATTAGATTAATAACAAGCTGAGGAAATCTTTCATTGGTTTATCAGTAATAGAAGGATCGCTAACCTAAACTAATTAACTTTTGGTGACTAATTAACCAGTAGTTGACTTGACTAAGTAGTTTAAATTAATGACAAACTAGTTAACTAACTAAGTATTAAAGGTAATTGGTATTATCTGCAGAAGTATCAAATTACTCGACAGGTTGAAATGCACGCCGGCTTCCAAGTGTCTCCGAACAATGGCCAGGGCGCGTTCGTAGACTTCAGCAGCACGGGCCACCTCTCGAGCTGCTGCGCTGGGGAACCTGGTCAGCTTGACCAGCTCGCTGTGCGTCAGGCGGGAGCTGCGGTCGCGGGCGAACAGCGCCGTGATGGTATCATTGACGGCAAGGTCGACGGCGCGTTTGGCTTCCTCGACGGCGTCGAAGAGCAGCCTGTTTCCCACCCGATTGGCCGAGGCGGGTTCGTCTAATTTGTCAAACATTCCAAAAATTCCAATTTAATTTTATTGTACATCAATTAAACTTAATATAAAATTAATACAGCTTATAAAATTTAGTAATAATAAAAATAGCAACTTTGGCGCTATAACGATTAAATATTATCAAATAAATTAATAGATTGAAATGCCTTTGACTTGGAGATAAGCTCTGGCCACGATGACGCCCATTTCATTGATGGCTGTGCACTCGTAGGTGCCGGCATCCGTCTTGTTGACGTTGTGCATGACTAGGTTGCCGGCATTGACGAACGTGTGGAACGTCTGCTGTACGGCATGTCCGTCCTTGCGCCACAATATCGTCGGCGTGGGATATCCTTCAGCCTAAAAACATAATCATCACTGTTAAGTAGCGGTTAATTACAATCAAGTATCAAGTTAAAATTACAGAGTAATCAAAATAATTAATGTTGATTACCTATGAAATAATATAAAATGAAAATTCTGGTATAATAGAAATAGATTCATAAATTAATAAAATTTTTCATAATGTAATTAACTCGAATAATAATTAATAAAATAATTAAATATTTAAATAACCTGGCAGTTCAGTTGAACCGAAAAACCGGCGTTGACTTCGCTCGTCTCGGGCGTTTTCGTGAAAAACGGCGCTCGCCGAGAGGCTACCGTCGTCACCTGCGAACCCGCGGCCGCGGAAGCCGGAAGGATCGTCAGCCACGCCTCGGCCTCCCCGTGGCCGAAATTGTTGGTGGCTCTGCAGGAGTAGAGTCCCTGGTCGGCGATCCTCACTTGCTGGATCCTCAGCTTGCCATCTGATAAAACAGGAGTTTGATTTACTAAAACGAAATCCAACTACAATTAACTTAAGTCTTCAAATCACTTTGCAGTTTAAATATTCAGCCAAATGTACACGTCCAATTAACGTACTTAACTCAGATAGCAATAACTTAATTATAACGGGATTTAATGGCGGTTATCCCGAAACTGTACAAGAAATTAATTTGATATTTGTTAATGATAACTTAAATATAATTTGTCACTGAAGTAATAGTATCTGCCTGTATTTAGGAAGGATATTCTGTTGTCCGGTATGAGCGGTGATCCAGCTTTTAACCAGGTTATCAACGGGATGGGATATCCCTGCGCTTGGCACGTAAACTCCACGGTGGCACCCTCGAAGGCAGTCTGATTCGACGGCTTCTCAACCACAGTCGGGATAGCTGCAACAACAACAACAACAACAACAACAGCAGCAACAGGTTAGTTTCAAAGTAACAGATTGATTACAATAATGAAAGGAATTAAAATAAAGCAGAGACATATATAATATCAAATATTATATTATATTATAATTCTAATTAACACAATAATAAATAAAAATAATATTGGAAACAATAAACGAGAGAAATATTACAGAGGACTCGTATTTGTGCAGCAGCGGTGATTTTCGCCAGCAGGTTAGCTGCTGAGCAGTGGTAAGTGCCGGAATCTTCCTTCCGCACGGCCGCGATGAACAGCTGTCCCTCCGGGGTGATGTTGACCCGCTCGTTGGACGCATCGATGACGGCTTCGTTGAAAGTCCAGGTGATTTCGGGCTTAGGGAAGCCGATGACGTCACACAGCAAAGCCGCTGATTGACCTTCGAGGACGTCGACATCCACCGGCGGCTGAACGAAGCGCGGTTTCACTAAAATCCCGCAATTCTTAGTTACGAATGTGTCTATTTTATGTTAACATATAACTCTGTTAACCAGTGTCACTAATTACCAATTGAAGAATTCATATTTCGAGCGTTTTTTTTAACCGAAATAAATTTACAAATTTAGATTTTACCGCGAGTGCCGACGCTGGTCTTCATCTTGGCCTGTCGCGACTTCACTTCGCCAGCGGGGCTTTTGGCCATACACTCGTAGACTCCGGAATCCGTGTCGGAAGCGTTTTCTATCATCAGTGTACCGTCCTGGAGCACCTGGTAGCGCCGATCCTCTTCCGGCGAGATTTCATTACTGTTTATAATAATTAACACGTTAATTTTATACAATCGTAAATGTATTAAATTCATATAAAGAAATACTGAGATTTAACCAAATTAATATTTAATTAAATCACTATTTATTCACTAAATGTGTTTTTAATTTTCAAATTATTAAATCAATAAATTTCTAGATTAATATATAAATTTGAACGAATTCATCTGCACGTAAATAAATATTAATTTTAATACTTTCCTTAATTATAAGTTTATTACTTGGAGTAATCTAAGAAACACATACAATAATTACGGTGGATTTCACTCACTTGTTGTAGAACCAGACAATGTCCGGCTCAGGATCGCCTTCGGCTTTGCACGAGAAGTAAACAGTTCCCCCGAAATTGACATCAACGTCCGTGGGTTCTTCAGTCAGCACGGGTTTTTCTAACAAAACAGAACGCCAGAGGTCAACAACAGAAAGGCAAAGTGATGAAAACTATTAACAGGAATTTTTTTTAAAAAGAAAATACATCCAATTAAAGAATAATCAAAACTGAATCTTTATTATGAGAAAAAAATTAAGAGAAATTTGAAGGAAAAAAAAGTTACTGCAGCTGAATTCCTCCATTAGCATGGTGACTGATTTGCCTTGGAGACTGGCTGGGTGCTCGCAGGTAGCAGCAGCTTGGGTCGTGCCTTGCTTGTCGTTGATCATCTTGGCCAGCCACAGCATCTGACAGTCGCATACCAACGCGTTGCTGTCCAGTCGTCTTGTTTATATCCAAACATCAAATGACTCGAATTAAAATTCCAATAAAAAAAATTAAATTGATCACTTAAAAGTATCTAAGGCTCTGTATCTTCCCCAGCATTGCAACCCGGGTTAGGAATATTATGTCATTAAACAAGCTCTTCCATCAGAGATAAACATCTCTGTCCCCGGCAGTCAGTTTGGCGGGGGCCCCTGTTAATTTAAGTGCAGACGTAAACCTAGGAATGTCCTCCGCTGGTTGCCTTTCCGTCCCCTCGACAAATGTATTCATCAGTAGTCCCCTCCTCCCCCCAACTGATCGTAAAAATCAACGCTTTGGGACTTCATTAACTGCCCCTTGCGGCGATGCTAAGTCGAGTTTGTCGATAAGTAAATCTCTTGGAACGAAGCATTGAATGACAAAAATAATTTGATTCTTGAATTGATGTTGTCACGATAATATCATCCCAAGGCTATCGGTCTACAGCAGATAACAGCTAGAGTGGACATGGTATATAACTGCGACTGATATTTTCATGACAATATCAGCAAAGCCTATCAAAATAGCCAAATAACAGCTAGATTGGACATGATATTGTTTTGATACTATCAAATATCGGTGAAAAAACTAATCGATTGTTTGAATTTGAGTTGATTTCGTCACGATAAGAAGATAAAAAAGTTATTAAGATAGCAAATAATAGTTTTTTGAACAACTACTATAATATAGTTTGAATCTCGTTGATACTGTCATGTCAATACCATCAAAAGCTATTAGAGATAGCAAATAACAGCCAGATTGGACATGGTATTGTTTCAGTATGATTAAACATCTGAAAAACCTACTTTGACTGTTAATTACTGAAACCTATCAAAGTAGCTTAACGACATTTTAATTTGAAGTGTCTTGGCAGATCGTATAGCTTTCACGTTGTCAACAGATAATCCACAGGATGTTGTCACGAGATTGTCATATCGTTGTCAAGTCTACTCCAGTGGCAAACACGTTACTAAATCTGATAAGATCAAGTCAAAACGACATGACAATATCAGGAAACTAATCAAAAGTCGGTAGTTCCATGACAATCACATCTGAAAGCCTCGTTAAACTTGATTGCTTCTCATAAAACTTTGATTTGATCTTGCACGGGTGCGATTTGAACGGGCGCTATTAAGATTTGCATATTATCACACCGTTGCTATCGTCGGAGGCTAAAAAGGTGGGGGGGTGGGGGGTGGGGGGGTGAGAGGATGGACAGTCGCGGGTTTGATGTGATATGCAAATGAATCGTTGCTGCGCGGTGTTTTCACCCGACGTGTCCTGCATCGAGATTCAACAAACGAGCTGCTTTTCCAAATGTGAAATTACAAAGTCGAAATTACAATTTATAAGAAAATTAAAATAATAAGCGAACGATAATAAAACACGAAAATTACAAATGACAAATACATGGTATCAAGGTAAATTTAATTTGAATTACAATTAAGATAATTACAAGAATTTAAATAATTATGAACAGCAGGAAAAACTTGTTAAATCGATTAAGTATTGGTCATCTAAAAATATTTAGAAAATAATATTAATACGAACTTGATCAACAGTTGAATTACTATAATAAATAATTAATGGACTAATTAAAAAAAATAACCAAAGATGCGATTTACAGTCTTCTCAGGGACTCCATGTTCTGGAAAGCGCCGCGAGGGATCCTCTGCAATTTATTGTTATGCAAAAACCTGCAAAGATAACCACAGTAATTTTAAAACAATTAACTAATCAGTTTAATTCCTTCTTGAGCAAATAAATAAGAAGATAAATAAATAAACAGAAATGGTGATTACAGTCGTTCCAGCGACGGCACAATGGAGAATGTTTCGGGATGCAGGTCTTCCAAGTTGTTGAAATGAAGATATCTACCCAGTGAAATAACAAATTCAATTGAATTAACCTAATTAATGCAATTAACTAAAGTGTGTTCTCAACAGTCTCACTCTTTTTTTTTATTCTTTCATTTTTAATTATTCCTCAAGGTTCTCTGGCCTGCCAGACCCTTTTTTTATTTATAAAAAAAATCAGTGGTTAAAATACTCTAATCTCTAATTCGTTGAAAAAATTAATTCCTGACGCTTCTCTGGCTCTCAGAATGTGTCTATCTTTCTCTGTCTCTCCTGCTTTCTTTGCAAGTCTCTTGACAGCGAGAACCAGATGTTGATCATTAGACACGATGACATCATGCTTGTTTGGCAGGTCGACGTGCTCTGCTGCACAGGCTGAACCAACTGAATAATTAGCCGCGCCGCAGATTACAGAAACGACACTTCGCGTTCTACCGCGGCCGCCGTTTAATGTAATTTTTTTGAAAAAAAAAATCAAATGTGATAAACATGAATTGGAGCAATGCCAAAGACCTAATTAGACTTATAAACTGATAAGGAACTGAATAGCAATCTTAATTACAGCTGCTCTAATTTGGGTAGACCGTGGAAGACTTTACTCTCGATGTCGCGGATCCGGTTTTTGTACAGGTACCTGTGGAAATCAATAAATTCAATGAATAAGATTGTTTTAACACTATTTAAAGTTAATAAGGGAATGATATGGAAATCTGAGGGTTCACAGTTGGTGTATTACAGATAACGAAGCTCTTTCAGTCCGTTGAAGGCGCCATTCTGCAGACGCGTGATGTGGTTGTTGTTCAACAGCCTGGGAAAAAACAACGGTAAATTTAATACACTTAATTTGAAATATTCGCGAAAACTGTAATTAATAACAGATAATAATAATAATAATAATAATTAAACAAATACATCATCGTTAGCCAAGTATGTCATCATTTAATGTTATAAATCTATTGAGGATGACATTCGATTTAAATAATTTAGATCTCGATACCCAAAACGCAAAGTTGACTCAAATTTTATATCAAAATAATAAAAAAATTCGAAAACTGAAAATGATGAAAAACCAATAGATTCGAAACGTGAATTCGATTGAAAATTGCATTAAGGAAAATTGCAAAATTAATTCAGTTACACAACGAGTCCAATATTAAACTAAATGAGACTATTTATTGATAATAACAATAGTAATAACAAGAATATAATTAATTGAAGAGGAAATAAAATTCTTACAAAGTGTTGAGATGATTCAAATCCTTGAAAGTATTGGTGGGAATCTCCTTGATGCGGTTGAAGCGCAAATCTCTGCACAATAAATCAAATCAAACAAATTATAAACTTAAAATACAAAGCCATTAACCATAATGGGATCAACCAATTTTAATTAGAAAATGTAGTAAAGACGTTGCGAAATAATAAGTCAATTGACGTCAATTGATGAGTGAGAGGCACCCCTTTGAGGCCCATAGACACTTATGCGGGCGGGGAACCGTTTAGCAAGTCAGATGAAACGGTTGTCTTCCAACTTCTAACCCACCAGCCACGCTCCACCGTCCAAGGTGACTCGCTCATTTCCATAAAAGACTCGCACACACACGTCCGTGGGAAAAACGATCCGTATACGCAACTAACTTATCAATCACTCGTCTGCGTGAATCCCAACCGCGGGGTGATTTCCTAACACGTCAACCATTTCTGCATCTATTCCCCACACACTATCAACTTTTACTCGGTTGTAAATCATTCTAATCTTAATTGTAATTAACCTGATAATAGATTTAATTCAAGTGATACACTTACGAAAAGATCCACTTACAGGTAGATTGATGTACTCTCAATCGCGGGGTGAATCCTTTATGAATTATTATTCAATTTAACTTAATTCAATTATAATTTACTTCTAAGTACGTTTTATACTTTTTTCATATTTTTTAAAAAAGTTTTGACAATTTTCCTCCTCAAGTTGAACAGAAGAGCCGCCGGGGTAAAGTGCGTGTGTGTGTACGTAAGAGGCGGAGATTGATGAAGATGGCATTTATATGCAAAAAAGGTGCGAGTTTGTCAAGCTACCCATATTTGGTGAAGCGCACTGTTTGCAGCGCAACAACCGGCAGGAAAAAAACCGTTTTTATTTTATTTTTCAATTTTACTGAATTTTTTTTCGTCAAAAATGCCTTTCAGCTATATTTGAGCCGCAATAGCCGCCGCCGCCGCCAACAACAACTCAAATAGTTGACCATAAAGAGATATATATCCCCCAATAAATAAAAACGTGTCTTTCTCAAATTCCCTTTTTTGATTAAATTAAAAAAAGCGCGATTAACATTAGATTGAATAAACAGATAATTGAATATTGACGTAGTGAATCTGAATAGAGCCGGTTATTCGTCCAGTTTTTCACGAATAAATTTAGCAAATTTATGAATAATAAATTTTAGATTGTATGCTACTACTTTCTTAGTTTAATTTTAATTTCAATTATTCAGTTTATCAATGGATTCGTATATACATACAACTGATAAAAGACTAGTTCAATGTGTTTTAAATTCGTATAAATTTCTATTTTATATGAAAAATCAGGGGGAAAATTTACCAGAATCGATATAGTATTGGTATGGCCGTGGGTAAATGATTCTGGTGGGACCCAGGGGCCCATAAAACGTGTGGTCCCCGACGATTTCTTTACGGTCTGCTATAAAAGGTGATTATTATACTGCCGCTTTGAATGGGAATCCCTTTTTCCGCTTATTTTTTTATTTTACCTTTTTTTTAAGCCTCAAAAATGATTTTATCGTAAAATCAACTTTTCAATCTTTTTTTTTGAAATACGGATTTTTTAAATTATTAATTTAGTTTGCATATATATTATTATTTTATAAAATATATTTCTTATTAGTTTTCTGAATTTTTTAAAAAAATGTGTAAATGTATTATTTTATTTATTTTCCCAGTACAAAAGGGTATGGGTGTGTGATTCATCCCACCTTTCTGGAAACAGGACTCGAGCACACGGAAAGTGCCAATGTAAAACCACTGCTTATGTCACGTTTCGATTGGACGTCTATCCGTATCTTGTACAGGACGAGGGCGAAAGCGATAAATAAACGTCAGCCAAACATAAAAGGCTTCCACAATAAGCTTTCAAGCACGCACACACCTCTATGGCGACTCTTGCATTGACTATATATTTGCTGCATGAGGATACCAACGTTGAAATGGGTTTCTGTCCAGTCACTGCTTTCTGGCGGTTCATTATCGATACATTAGTCTCTTTCGTTATCGATACATTAATCTCTTTTAAAGCGTTGAATGAATGAATGGATGAGAGTTACGATTCGATTCTTTGACTGACTGTATGAACTAAATGTATGGCAGTACCCAATGTAAAAACCAGCAGGCCGAGGACCTTTCTGTCTGTCTGTCTGTTTGTCTGCCTATCTATCTATCTATCTATCCCATCTATCTATCTATCCATCCACCTACCTATCTATCTATCTATCCATCTGTCTATCTATCTATCCATCCATCTGTCTGTCTATCTATCTATCCGTCCACCTATCTATCTATCTATCTATCTATCTATCCATCTGTCTATCTATCTATCCATCCATCCATCCACCCATCCATCTATCCATCTGTCTATCTATCTATCCTTCCACCCACCCATCCATCTATCCTTCCACCCATCCATCTATCTATCTAATCTGTCTATCTAACTATCTTCCCGTCTCTCTGTCTACCTACCCATTTAACTATACCTAAACTACCCAGTGTTTCTCTCTCTTTACATATCCGTCTACCTTGAAAAGGGAGACAAAAACGTGAATGTATGCCCAGCGGCCCAGTGTGCAAATTGTCTATTTTTAGAAAACTTGCAGTTTGTCCATTGAATGAATGAATGAATGAAAGCTACTATTCGGATACTTTGACTGACTATATAAACCAAATGTATGGCAATACCTTCAGCAAAAAACGTTACTCAGCAGGTCGCTCGACCTGCTGAACGACCTACTGACCTGCTGGATTCTGTGCATAACAGCAGTTTCAGCAGTTTCCCTGCCTCCGTAAGCAACCACAGTGGAAACCAGAGCTGCTTTTTGCACTGGGTACTATCGGTTAGTTTACTATTTCATTTAAGGTAACAATTAATCAATTAACATTAAATTAAACAATGTTGCTGACCTGCTGAATTCGGGCGAATATCAGCAGTTTCAGCAGTTCTCTTGCCTCCATTAGCACCCAGACTGGAAACCAACCGGCTAGTTTATGAATTTAATTTAATGCAACACTTATAACGGTAAACAAATATCATTTTTTATTTACCGAGCTATTTTTTTTTACATCTGATTACAATTTTCGAATTTATATAACATACGATATGAGAGTTTGAGAAATAAATGAGTGAATGGCTCGTGTCTCACGTCAATCATAATTTTGCTTTTTAAAAAGACAAAATTTGATGGTCGAATTTTTAAAAATTATTTTGCGGGGTCTGCAATTACACAGCAAGGCCCCCGTTCGGGTTTTAATCCACCGCCCCACGAAAGGAAAAACCTGGCGCCTTGCGTCAGAATTTCAGTTTTTTTCTTCAAATTAAACTCAGTTTTAAAAATATTTAATTATTTGACTTTTTTTTAACACTGGGGGAAACATACAAATTCACTGCTGGGTCTCTCTGTGGGCGAACGTGCAATACACTTCTTGTGTAAAGTGATACAGACGACGCGCGTCTCTTTGTTTCGCGGGACTGTGTATATCAAAAAACCATGACGCCTCTCTGGAAATGCCCCAGTGTATTTGTCCAACCTTGGATCGCTCCGTTCACGCTTATGTTTATATACTTACCCATTCAAGTGAGGTAGACACTTCAAAGCACGCCAATGTGCTTACACCAAACCCGATAACCTCTTCTGTTTCCCCTTATTTTTTCTCTGTCGTTTCTCCATCGAAGGAGGTCACACACACACACACACACACGCACACACTGGTGGAGACGTGCATTGCTCTTAATGACCGTCCGTATTTTTTCAATTTTTTTTCAGGAAAATCTCAGACACCGCTGAGAATTCTGTCACTTGATTTGTTTCGCATTTCAAGAGTTGGTCCCAGACAGACGATCCTCTACATTTTTTTAACCTCGAAGTAGGAATTAACTGTTTGTTTTTTAAAAAGGTAAAAGAGTATAAACCACCCAGATATTTGGGCAGTGATCTCCCCGAGTTTAACGTTAGTACTGGACAATTAGCCGCTGGGTAATGAGATACAACTGACGTAGCGGGATTTTTTTTATAAATATGTTTGAAATGGGTTTCTGATTGATTTGATGAATTTTAAAGAAAACTGATTAAATAATTGATATTTGAGGTGGAGGGATGAACTTACAAGATGGTGGTTTCTGGCGAGACGGCGGGCACTTTATCCAGCTGCAGAAACATGCAACGGACGGTGGTTCGGAAACACAAACATCGCGGAGGACACCGAATTTCCGCTCCGATGGTCCAGCAGAGGTGAAGGAGCGCCAGACTCACCAAAAGCCTTGACATTATCTATTCCCTTCTTTCCTTTTCTTCCGATAAAGATAAACAGTCAGCGATTCAACGCAACCAATAGGAAAACAGGAGAATGGTGCGGGAAAATTCAAAATAATAACATGGCAGACTCGAGTTAAGTGGCAGTGTCAAAAATTCTCAATCTCGGGAGTCTTGATGCAAAGTTGAAGAGCGCACTGATGCGCACGTCCTCTCGTCTCAGCCTCCGGTCACCGACTGAAACCTGAGCGCCTGACTAGACTGAGAAAACATGCACTCAACACTCACGGGAATAGTGTTTCCACACTAAGGATATCATCACTGAAATCTTCACTCCCTTCTTCATTTACTTTTTAAACTCTCGTATTGACGTCAATACACTTTAAATTAATCTCTTTCTTTGGATTAAATCTTAAAATTTAGGATTTATGTATTTAAGTTAAATTGTATTTTAGAATAGAGTCTGGCGAATTTACTTAAGAGTGGAAGCACTATTGCGGATATGAAAAACGAAAAGAAGAAGATTCAAAAGCGGGCGGCGGACGTGATTTCCCTATGAGTACGATTACCCAGTAACCAGTTACCGGATCCGTTTGCATGGTGTACTCATACTTCAGATTCGTTCGATAATGCGGATATAAGTACCGTCCGATGTAATTATTTGACATAAAGAAATTGAGGTAAAACAGAAAAGTGGGTTAGTATAATACATAACGGTTGAATACCGGAAACAGATTAAAGTAGAACAATCAGATTTGAAATTCAACGAGAACAAATGTAATCAATGATTTTTACTTTTAGGCAGTAGCAATAACAATAAAGTTACCTTGTGATTAATACGCGAATCACGGCTCCTGCGGTTCTTTGAAATAGCGAATCCAATAAACTAAGAAATCGATTACGGCAAAACCGCTTGATGCCGTACTGTAATCGATATGTTTAATCGACTTCGTAAATATCACCCCACGTGCTTTCTAATCAGAATTCTCCCATAATAAAAGAAAAGGAACATATACAAATGACGTTATTTATGCGAGGGAAACTCGTTTCCTTGTCTGCGAGCAGGAGAAACGGTCGGTTCATAATTTAAAGGGGGGAAAATATAAATATATAAATTTTGAAAGAACGATGGCCCGAAGAATGCAGTTTCGCATGCGAGGGTTTCAAACACACGCACACTCGAAAGAATACTGACTGACTCGAAATAAACCGTGAAACATCATATCAGTCTACACACACACACGAAATTGGAGATTATTTACACCGGCCAAAGTTTTTAACGAGTTGATAGAAAACACATGCTCTGGCAGAATTCAGCATTATGTCAGCAGTTTAGGTGAAAAGCACATTTGTCAAGGTCCTGACCCCCCCTGTGGAAAAGCTGCCGGGTTGTTATTTCAGAGTCGCCTCGCTCTCGGTGTCGGCCATGATTCAGCACTTGAAAACCACTGCGGACCCGAAAAAAGAAAAACTCATTTTCAAAAGTGAAAAACACTTCAGAAACCCCAAACGTGGCGACCTATATGTAATTGGTTCCTTCGCCTAGGCCGTCCCCGTTACCATGTTTGCAGCTCTTCGGTCCTCCCCATCTTCTTTCTATTGTTCTTATTTCCCACGAGCCATGGAGCATTAACCTCCGCCAAAAACGGCTCAAACACATTCCAACAGACATGGAAGTTCACACAATCGTTTATTATCAATGACAAAACACACGTTATGCCATAACGTGTACCAGATAAGAGCAGCATAGGTGCCGGATTCAAAGTTGCCCTAAGGGCAAGGGTAAATGACAGCGCGCCTTCTAGTATAGCCTCAGGGTAAACATACAAGCCGGCAAACATTAGGTGTTTAACGCTCTATCGTCAAAAGACTACAACCGTAGCAGACCTGGCTTTTAATTTCCCCTTAGGGCATCACTTGGCTTCTCATAGCTGTCCGTACTCTTTGTAGCCTCAGGGGAAAATTAGAGCCAGGGTACGAATTCACACCTTAAACCTGGTGAGAGGTTGGGGCAATACATGGGGAAAGGGTGCAGTTCTGGCTTCACATTTGCCCTAAGGGCATGACAATAACCGTTAAAAGGTTTTCATAGCCAGTGCTTGTGTTACATACATCCCGTATGTCAAGTATTAATGGTGTTACGTATGTTTAACCATGGTTAAAGACCTAGCTTTCCAATTGCCCTAAGGGCATGGCCGTAGCCGTTATAGGTCTTCACAGCCAAAGGCTCAAACTGAAATCAAGTCCAGACTTCGAACTTGCCCTAGGGGCATGACTGTAACCGCTAGAGGCTTATAGCCAAACTGATGAAACTGCAACTGAACCAGGTTGTTTATTTCACGGAGACATATATATAGACTTCATAAGGGTAGGATGGTAGGATAAACCTAGCTTTGAATTTGCCCTTAGGGCATAAGTGCAACCGTTAGAGGCTACTCACAGCCAACCGGTGAAACTTGAAACGAGGGTTCGGGTTATATATTCATGAAGTACGAACAGCATTATACATTTCATTAGGTAAAAGAAACACCTGGCTTTGAATTTGCCCTTAGGGCATGAGTGGAACCGTTGGATCTTTTACAGAGCCCTAGGGTAAAATTCAAACCGCAGCGCGGCTAAAGGGGTTTCTTGATACAAATTTCAGTCGAAACTGTTTCAAGTACAGGCTAAACCTCTTGAGATAATGTTAACTTTCAGCTCGTGAATCACCTTTTAAATCTGCAACGGGAAACAAACGCCGGAAACAAGTGACGTCTTCAGAGCCGCACCCAGACTCGCAATATTATCGCACTTCTTGTTTTCATCGCTCCATCATTCTTATCCTGTAAAAAAACAAAAGATCGCGGAAGACGATAGCACAGTTCATGTATTTAGGCAATCAAATATGAATCAAAGTCCAAACCGAAAAGAACAAAAACAAGTGTCGAACAAACGAACCCGAAATACTGGCAGCCATTATTTCTTCATCTTCGATATATGTAAACAAAATCAAAAATAACACTTCATTTTAATCCCTCCGCCTCAGGTAATCAATCTGACTTTATAGTTTAATTCTCTTGTCGCAATATTTCCCAACGATCACGAATATCTACGAAACGCAACAAGAAAACCTCTTAATTCGTTTTTTAATAGATTCCCGTCATTCTTAAAATAAGGGGTAGTTAAGTATGTAAATAGAGGGAGAAAAGCCAAACAGTCAACAGCTGTTGAATGCTTTCAATCCCTAAGACGGTTGACTGTGGCGTCTTCCGCTGGAAAGCTGCTGATCGTTGCTTTTATCGTCGTCAGAAGCTGATTCGTAAGCGTCGTTGGCACGGCTATTGCCGTAAATACGATCCACGCTGTTGCCGGTGACCGAAGTCCTCTTCCTGTGCCGATTCCTGTTGGGGTTGAAGTCGTTTTTGGCGCCCAACGTCCGCATGGCGGACCGGCGGACCCTCTGCTCGCCGATGACGGTGTTACGGCGTTCCTGCAGGGCTTTGATAGTCTCGCGGCGCATCGATAGTTTGGAGCTCATCAAAGGAGTATCTGTCGCAAGAAGAGCATTAACTATTTTAAGTTTAATAAACATGTAATCAACTTAACGGTCCGTGAACTCTTATGTTATTTTTTCGTCCCTGCAATCAAGTGAAGCCCGCATCCTTCCGTGTAAGTTAAAGTTGGAGCCCGCGTGGAGCTTGTTATGCGTTTTTTTACGACGTCCTATAAAAATCGACTACACGTTTTGCAAATGGACTCCCAAATGACTTGAAAACTAATTTGGCCTTTGACCCGATCGAGTAGTTTACATTCAAATGTCATCACCAAGGAGATGAAGCGTAAACTCGTAATGGGGGCTTCTTGACATTAGACGCATGATGTCAGACTTGTAGTTGGCAATCCGCCGCTTGGGCAGCGGATATATACTAGACACATCATTATATCAAATAAAATAAGTAAATTATATTCACACTATAATTAAAGCACATAGTTAGTTATCTTGATTGCAAATTTAAAAACTATAATCATAATCATAATCAAACAACTTAGGGAATCATCCTATGGAATATTATGTGTAGAATTACAGTGAAAAGTGCACCGAAGCCTTAAAGAAGGTTTAATTTATAATTTATAAAAATTAACTAGCTTCAGAGTCATTAGATTTTATTTCCCGGTAAAATTAAGATAATTGGTAAATACTGCTGTGAAGTTGTTTTCCAAACACACAGAGTTGGCCGTCTGGTTAAACTGTCACGACATGGGTGTTTGAATATTATTGTTTTCGCTCAGACCAGTTGACTCGAAGCTGTGCTTAACGGTACCTTATGCAGCTTGAGCGACTGCGGAGCAACACTTGAGCGCACGATTCCGCCGCAGGGCGGATGAATTTAACTCAAACCCAACGCGACAGTCCTGTTTAGCGTATCCCTTAACTTGCAGTAAAAACTGAATGATCTTACTGGTTTTAGTATTAAGTTAACAGTAATAAAATTTCTTTGGCTTACTTTCCATGTTGGCCGGATCAGCAGCCATGGAGAAAAAGCGTTTCTTGAAGGCCATATCGAGCGTGCGGATGACATGTTTCTTCTGTCGCTGCTGCTCTAGCATCTGTATGGTCTTGCGCCGGGTGACGCGGTCATGACCCGAGCCCTGGTCGCTCTCGTACTCGGGACCGTTGACATCACGCAGCCTCTGCAAGTCGCGCGCGATTTGGACGGCGTTGTTATTAATAAACGCCTCCTCGGAGACATCCTCAACTTTACGGCTGCAGAAATTGAGTTCGGCCGAAGCCAGGATGTGCGACAGGGTCCCGAAGCGATGGAACAACATGGCGACGAACTGAATGACTAAAATCAGACCGAAGAAGAAGACAAAGACCAAACCAATCGGCTCTAACTGCAGCGGTTCTTGCTGAATTTGAATCTGGAAAAAAACAAGTACAGGGGATCATATTTACGGTTAGAAAACTTGTGTCTCGTGATTGTTCTGAATGGCTCCAGGGTGAAAACAAAGGACTCACAGCTTGAGTTTCTTCGTCAAAGGTCACGTTGTACTTGATGCCCAAAGGCCACTTGACGTGCAGCGCGTCTTTGTTGAGTTGCAGCAGGAAAACAATGAGAATAAACAAGGCGTTGATCATGAAGAAGAAGAACACGGATTTGTTGCGCAGCTCGATCAAGTCTTGGGCAATTCGGGCCTGTTCGAATTCAAAGGTACTTTCAAGTTTTAAGAAGGTAAAACAAAGAATTGAATGACTAACGTATGTCAGTCTATCCATCTATTTACCTATCTACCTGCCGTCTACCTTCTGGCTGTTTGTTTAAGGATCCAGCCAACTACTAAGTAACTAACTTACTTACTAACAGAACTAACTCACTATCTACATATGCGTCTATCTATCTATCTATGTAATAACCTGTTAATTTACTATTTTATTCTCTCTCTATATATCTATCTATCTATCCATTTATCTACCTGATCTGTCTATCTATCCATCTATATATCTGTCTATGTATCCATCTATCTAACTATCTGTCTATCAAACTATTAATAAATCTACCTATCTATCCATCCATTTATCTACCTGATCTGTTTATCTATCCATCTTTCTATCTATCTATCTACCTACCTACCTATCTATATACCTATCTATCTATCCATTTATTTATCTATCCATCTACCTATCTATATATCCATTTATCTACCTGATCTGTCTGTCTATCCATCTATATATCTATCTATGAGTCCATCTATCTATCAACCTTTTAATCAATCTAACTATCTATCTATCTATCTATCTATCTATCTATCTATCTATCTATCTGTCTGTCTGTCTGTCTGTCTGTCGATCGATCGATCGATCTATCAAGTCGAATAAATGTCAGAATAACTATGTCGATTGTCCATACCTGTTGCTCTTTGTTCTCGTCAATCGGGTGAAGATACTTCTCCAGCAGATCCTTCCAGAATTGGACTTCGGGACCTGATAGATAATCGACTTCACCTCGCTTCAGGTCCTTATCTTCGATCCAGTAAGGATTGATCAGGTCGTCCCGATCCTGCTGAGGTTCTATTGCAACAAATAAATTACATGTGAACACCCAAATGTATGGAGATTTAACAGTTGTATGGAAAAATACCCGCTAAGCTGCTCTCAGTATCGTCAACATCGTGGAAACCGTTATCTTCTGCATCTTCGTGGACCGAACCGAGTGCCGCAGCTTCTCCAACTCCGCCTTTAACGGAAGCTCGCGACATGGAACGACGGCGTCCTATTAAAGCTCCGTGAGGATCAATCGTCCTGGAACAAAAATGGAACGAACAATCTTAAGTTGAACCATTCGACATATTGCTTTGAAGACCATAAACTATTTTTTGAGTTAATTTCAATTTAGTTATCTAGACTAGTGCTAATGTAATGACGACCAAATATTAATAAGACATGAAAAATACCAAAATAGCAGAAATATAATTTCAAAAAATTTTAACAATAAAATGTCCGTAAAACTGCATCTCAAGCTAAGTTTCTACCTTTCAATACTATCGAGACGCTTGTTGAGCATATCCAAGGTTTCGGCGATGCGCATCAGTTGCTCCTTCTCGTAATCCGGCTTGGGATGTGTGCAGCAGAGGATCTTAAAGAGGCCGGCGAAGGAGAATTCTATGGATCCCTCATCTTCCAGTCCCTGGGCGTTGTTTAAAAAGGAGAGCAGCGATTTTTGCTTGGCTTGTTTCTTAGCTTCTTCCGCTTCTTTCCGTTCCCGTTCCAGTTCCTGCATTTGGGGAATAAAAAGACAGAGAAAAAAACACCATAAGTTTTAAACGCGGAGCAGGTAGATGAGATATGCGTTATACCTTTTTGGACTTCTTTTGAGCCACTTCTCTGGTACCCCACGAGACGACGTTGAGATTGATGATGGAGTAGAGAATCAAGAGCAAGTACATGGAGGGAATCATTAAGAGATACAGCAGTCCGGGGACGATACACCAGAATTCTTGAGGATGAAGACACGCCGCTATGAAGAAGGATCCCGATAAGGCGATGAGAAAGATGGCCGAGGGAGAACCAATGCCGTCTTCACCGAGCTGAAGTGCCGTACCTACGATGACCGCCATCATGATGAGAGCATAGGCTGCCGACAGTATCTGCGCAAACACCAGCTGTAAAAACAGACATTTAATGACAATTGTATTTTCTCTAAATGTTAACGAATAGGAGGGTGAAAGGTCAAACCTGGATATTGGAGTTGGCAATGAAGCATACAAATGTATAGCAGAGGATAGGGATCGCGTTGGCGTAGAAACTTGTCCAGTTATCGATACGGAAGGCAGCCACGAAGGCGCCGACCAACATGAGGAAGATGGTTCCGGGACCCAGAATGGTACCGCCCATCAACATGGTCTAACGTAGATGAGGGAGTTATGTATGAGCGATAATTACGTTAAGTTAAATTCACTTCGTTTTGGTTGATCTTCGGTGTTTCGTGTATACCTACCGCCCCAACTACCCAGCACCTAACCAGTTGCTTAAATATTTGATCTTGCCAACTATTTTTCACGTTTATCTATCTGCTCTATCTATCTATCTATCTATTTGTCTATCTATCTAACAATCTTTCTATCTGACTGTTTCTCTGTCTATCTATCTAACAATCTTTCTATCTGACTGTTTCACTGTCTATCTATCTACCTATCTATCTGTTTATCTTCCTAGCTATTTTCCTATTTTTCTATCTATCTATCTATCAATCTGTCTATCTACATCTGTATCTAATATCTATCTATCTATCTATATTTATCCATATCTGTCCGTCCATCTATCTATCTATCTATCTATCTATTTCTATCTGTATCTATCTATCTATCTATCTATCTATCTATCTATCTATCTATCGATCTTTCTATCTACATATACAATATATCTTCAGCTATATATCTTTGTATCTATCCCGGAAACTGCTTGTACCGAATAAGACCAAACTTACTTGATAGAAAATGTAAGGCAGTGAAATATTATCATTGATTTCGATGGTTCTTTTGTAGTCCATCAGGAGGTCCATGATGTTGGCTATAGTCGAAGGTACCCAGCGTCTTCTCTGGTTGTAAAACTCGCTGAAACCTTCCGGGCAATGCGTGTAGGCATCACTAGCAGCGGAGTATTCTACGCGATAACCTCGTTGCAATAGTAAAGTGCACAACCAGCGATCCTCACCTAATGTCCAAAATGTACATTTTAATACTGATGGTGTGTAGTTTCCACTGTAAAGTTTGTAGTTAATTGATGGTTAGCTACGTAATAATTGCATCCATATACAACAATTCACCTTGGTCGTACTGCACGTAATGGCGGGCTTCGTCCGATCTCGTAGTGTATTTGCGCATAACGTTGTCGTCCATGAGGCCCTTGCCACGGAAAAGGGAGAAACATCCAGGACTGCAAAGAACGCAGCCAATCATGTGTTCCGTAGCTTTCTGTAGCCAATGGCCGATGGCGTACTCGAACATTTGGTACCAAACCATCGGTCCTACAAGTAAAGTCAGGTTTAAGTTCCCGCATTTTACTTTAGTTAACCTTAATATTACTGTAAATGTTTCATTCAGTTATGTATAATAAGAATGATATGAACGATAAGGATTGGTTTATCAATATGTTTAACGTAAAATGCAACGGGAGAATTTACCAGAACCAACGGGATGAATGCGCCCGCAGGCAGCCCCTAAGTTTCTGTTCTTCTTCATAAGATCAACAAGGAGTTGGACGGCGTTGGGCAAGAAATCAATGTCTCCATCCAGGGTCAGAAGAAAGGTATTCTCAGCAATAACTTCTTTGCGATCCACAGATATTGGAAGTTCCATCAGCTTGTGGCCCAGTAGGTAATACATGTACATCACCTGACTCCAGCGCTTCCTGTGACGAATCTTCGCCTTGTCCTGTGCGTAGTTGAATAGAACCTTTGAGTTATCTTACTTGACATCTTCACCACTAGATGGCAGTATAAGACCACGTGCCCCTGATACATCCTTTCAAGAAGCTGAAAAACTAGACGCGTCTACTTCAATCTAATTCTCGAAACGTTTGATTAACAGATTGAGCTGGTAAGATGGCTAATCGTTTCGCAACGGATAAGCTTACTAACTTTAAGATGGGCGATCATTTTAGTTTTCCCGGGTAGGACCCATACAAGTCTCCCGCCATAAGGAGTAGGGATCTTCTTCGGTGGTCGAATCCTGATAGTGGTTTGGTGCACGTGAGAAGCAGCATCGTCCATGGCGTTGACAAGCAGCTTGACGAAGCGGTTGGCCACTTGCTCGTCGTCGTTATCATCGCTCAGTTCAAAGGCGTCGTCAAAGAAAACGTGGGTTTCAAATTCATAGTAATCGGGATCGACTACTTTGAGGTACTTCTGAGCAACGCGGCGAGCTGATTGGTCCTCATCCATATGGAAGATGGACTTCAAAAAGGTCATCATCTCTTCCTGCGTTTCGTGCCACATGGTTGCGCACGCATAGATTCTAGTAATGCTGTCGGATGCTTTGACTTGTTTGGGGGAAGTGCTACTCGATTCCGTGTGGATGGAGATGGTTTCGTAGTACTGAGTCATGTCAGCGTCAGCCATTCCGTTCCGGTCTAGTTCAATCTCCTCTGTTTTGACATCACTCTCATCGTCGCGACGACGATTCATACTCAAGGATTGATCAATGAGGAGTCCATTGTAGAACGGGTTGACGAACAGCTTCTCCGTAGTAGCTAAACGTTCGCACTTGGGAGTCCAAATGTGCAGCGTGATCCACGTTTGAGATAGAAGCCATAGGAGCCACATCCATGCGTGCTGCCGAGTGATTACATCTGTGAGGAAGTCTCCATCGGGGCAGTCCCAGTAGAGATACGACGGTATCGCGTTCGAGAAGAGGCAAGCATTTCCAAGTCTCAAACCACACGCTGCAATCAGGAGCGAGATGGTAACAGGGATCGTCAGATTTACGGGAAAGGCAAAACTGAACCCCTGGATGCATATCTTGCAAGCGAACTTGCCGAAGCCGAAACAGAGACCAGCAGCTAGTAACTGTATGAGGAGCACATACACTGGCGTGTAAGCCCGCGAGAGTACAGCCACCGTTTCAGGTAATCGACTACCGTCGGGCAAGTCTGCCGCAGTGACTCTACCGGCGACCGGAATATCTGTTACGTTGATAGGATGTTCACCGAAACCAGGCCGGAAGAGCCGGAACATGCCATCCAGTCGTCCGGTGACGTAGTACTGCACGAAGATCATCGTAGTAAAGAATACCAGTATCTTCCATATGGATATGAAGATGTATGAGAAGTAGCGCGTCTTTCGTAGCCGTTCTTTGATCTTGCCCAAATATTTTATGAATCCTGTAACAAATAAGAAAAACAAGAATGAATGGGTTCCCGATTTCTGCAGAAAAGAAGTATTCCCTACCTATGGGAGATTGCTTATCGACGTAATTTTCCCACCAACCAAAAGAAGTAAGAACGAGGGCGATTGGCATAGCCCACAGGCTATTTCCACTTCCTTTGGCAGTTTCCAGCAAAGGCCAGAGAATGCAGCCAGTAACCTGCGCAATGATGGCAAAGACGTCAACCAGAACCTTGGCAAAGCGTCTTGATTCCTTGCTGCTGCGGGAGAGAAGCCCGAAGACCGCGGGGACGAGGCAGACGCAGTTGGTCATCATGGCACCCTGGACGACGTTGATGTTTGGCAGCACCGCAAAGACCAGCAGCGATAAACCGATCACGTGTAACGTCTCAAACAGAACGGTCACCAAGAAATCGCCGATGGGTGGTCGTCTCCACGAGCGAAAGAAGCAGATTCTTAAGGATCGGAACCACATGAAGAATTCTGGAGTCATGAAGGTGAAAAAGAGACACCACATCCAAGCTACACGTTCTTCGTCAGGTAACTCGGCTTGCAGAGATTTTCCAGCACCTACACGGAAACACCATTACATTAGTTTAATTCCTTGGTTAGGGGGCGATCTAGTTTAGAGTTTTCTTACGAGTACTGCAGTACTGTTGAGTTTTTCTCCACTTGACATTGGAAGTCATGAAGAGGACGCATCCTTTGGCCACGACGCCGGCCATAAGTACCACGAAGAACGTCACCAAGTAGGCGAGCACCTTCAAAATCTTTACCGTTATTTCCAGGCATTTCTGGTTGGCTAACGAGCCAGAAGTATCTTCCGGTGGAATAACTCGGAACACGTCCCATCCTTTAGTTTCTGGAACGCTTCTTTGGCTAAAAACAAACAAGAAGTGCTGATTCACACGACCGCCATCTGGTGGTTGAAACTCGTACTACGTTTAAAATCTGGAGAAACTTTGAGACGTGAGAAGAAATCACAATAACAAAGCCACGTGACGGACGTGGTTTAGAAAGTGAAAACTCGTGTCCCAACATAAAAAAACTAATCGGGGCAACTTGTTTGCGCCGTTGCGAAATGCCCTGGCACGCAATCAGCCGACAGGAAAACCTGCTTTGACAATGGTTTTTGGCGATTTTCCCGAAAACGTATACGAGGTGCTGAAGGTTTTATTTGTGAAAAACTGAAATTATAATTTAGATACGCAAAAAAAAACCTTTACAGTATGACGCACGACGCAGCAGGAAAACGGCATTTTACTCGAAGAAAGTAGATCGAAACCAGCGATTAAATTACAGCATTTTTTCCACCTTTCTAATTGACTACCGAAATAGTTATATTGTGAATTTTGCCTTTTTAAGCAAAAATAACGGTATGGAGTAACATGGTAGTCGTGAATTCCTTAACGATAAGAATTTCATCATTTAAATAAGAAGACAGTCACGATTTGACTAATACTGTTTTACGATCAACTCCTTCTTAAAAAATGACAGAAACATATCGTTGCGCTAACCGTGAATCTCACCAAAAGACGCTATTATAACGGTCGAGTTTATGGTATGTACCGGTCATAAAACAGCAACAGCTCAGTGAATCTCTAGCCAAGAACGGTTACTGTATACACAAGCTGAAATTACGCGAACTTGTAATTCTGTAACGGTACAGTTCTACAGTTTGAATAAGCGCGCCGTCAACATCTGGTGAGCATCAACTTGATCATGAAACCACTGAAATACGGCTGGAAATGACTCAATATTTTTTTTTATAAGCTTTCAACTTTATGGAAAACAAATTCAGTAGAGTTAATGACTTTGGTTAATCGAATGTCACCTTCCGTAGATGTCATTACTGAGCGGAGTTTCCTCGTCGTCGGTGAACGGCTCGTCGTCTTCACTTCCGGCCGGATCTGGTTTCTGAGATGCAGAGGGCATTTCAATTTCCGACTGTCCTTGAGCTCCGGTTCTTCTCTCCAGGCTACTGTGCTGCATAAATGTAAATGAAACTTAATGCTAATCTATTTAGGACATTATCTTTCTATAAACGAACACGGTTGTTATTACAAGTCCCCAATTGTTCTGGGAGGTAATCATGGGAACATTAACACGTAAGATTATCGCACTAACTGGACCGAGAACTGCGCTAAGAGTGTCAATTAAGTTAAAAGGTTCTACGTAATACAGAGAAACGGGTCGTCTTGCTAGAAAACTCTTTGGTGCCCGAACAGGTAGGTCACTCAACAGCCTGGGGCGCTTACATTACATACAAGAGGCATAAGACTCGCATGTCTTTTTCAAAGAAAGAGAACCTGTATACTTACATTAGTACTAACACCCGTAGTAATCAACTGATTCTCGTCTGACTGTCGCGTTCCATGAACAGTCGAACCGCGAAAAAGTCTCAGTTCTCCAGCCTGGTGAATAACTTCGCTCAAAATGGCGGTTTTCCTGAATTTTTCTCTCAAAATATTCATAGTGGAAGCGGCAGACTGAGCAAAATTTGCGCAAAACACCTCTGCAGACGAATAACAACTACTGACTGAAAGGAATTGAGTACCACTTGTTATATGCGACTGACCATGCTGATCCCGCTGTCTGAAAAAACACGACTCTTTCTGTTCTCATGTTTTTTTCCCATTGGTTGACGAGTAAAACACACTCTCTTACGCTACATCTTTAGAATTTTAACTTAGCACTCATCCGGATGTGACAAGACAAGAACTCCACCCCCCGGCGCATTGAAATCTCCTCGTATTTGTCAAGCGCTGCGCCCGCCCGGAGTGTGCGTGCATCGTTTTCCCCCTCTGAACTAATGGTAACAGGAAAAGAGTGTTTTCCTCTAGAAACGCAGTCATAACGGATATAACTTTGCATTATCTACTAACACACAGTCTAACGTCACACATAGGATTCATTGCTGGTTATGCAAAAGACGGATGTTTGAAGGTACAGCCTGGAGCAAAATGAATGACGTGAATCATCATAATTTTATCATCTTTGACATTAAATTTAGGCAAAATTTACCGTGCGACTTCAACGAAACTTGGCAAGGGTATTAAGGACTACTAGGCCTATACTAGGTATTTTTTGGGCCGCTCTAGCTTTCAAACTGTGGGAGTAATTCAGCAAAGAACTTTACCTCAATGCTGCTGCAAACTGTACCTGTTATGTTGAATACTGCTGCGGGAGACTCAACTGTTTAGCAGAGCACGCATCTTCTCTATCAGGTGATATCAGCGAGCACTGTGTACACAGGAAACCTTCGTTGGAGAAATCTCGGGACAGACTGAGACTCGAACCCATGCAGCACACCAGGTGAAAGGCAATAAGAAAAAAAGAGTTCCTTCAACAAAGCTAAGGGGGAAAAGAGAATTCGCCTGCGGCTACACTACGACTTAACATTAAACGTTATCCGCTGTCCCAAGCTTCAAGTTTCTGCCATAAAATAAGTATATAACATCTTATGTCGGTTAAGATTAGTTACAAATTCAATTAAAGTTAAAGGTATACCTCCATGAAATCCAGGGGGTAAAAGGTTTGCTGCTCATGGTTTCTGTTCTGGTGAATGCAGTGTGACCTTGACGTTTTGTTCCAAGCTTTTAAGACTGCTGCAATTAGGCAGGGGACAAAAAGTATACCTCATGGGGTACGGAGTATTCTAATTCTAAAAGTAGTCACGTACTTTTGAATCTTAATGAGTAGTAATTAACGCTGATTATGCTTCTTTCAGGTGCATACCATATGTAGCTATATTTCGTGCCGTTAAAGCTAGTTTGCTCATTTGCTACCAAAGCTAATACAATAGTTATCTAAACACGGAATTGAAAGGTTTACGAAGCAACTGCACACGTACAACACGGTGGCTTTAATTAAGACAATCATACATCTCCTAATTGGTTAATACAAGACTCGTAATTAAGGTTACCGTTCAGTGAAGAGTAAGTAATATTGTCTGAAAACATCCCGTTACTAGCTTACGGTTAACTTTTCTTACGCTAGGTGTAATTAACTTTAATGACATTTAAAAAACACAAACGGTAGTTGATTACCAAGCTAAATGTTGTATTGTTGTTGCCTTTACAGTTTCAGTGCACCAACACTGGTTTGCAGAGAGACAGTCCATGACGTAATTCAACCTCTCGTCAACGGTTTCACGTATTGCCATTTAGAAGCGTCCAAGCCGCGTCTTTGCGCCTGGTTCCATCGTTTAATGGGTTGCCTGTTTCGCACCCATTGTTTGTTTGCCGTTCGTGCGTGCTCTCGCTTAACGGGGTTGCTGCAGCCGTTAGCTTCTAGCGATGCTTCGGAGTTGCAAAGGATTTCCTGATTTGCTGCGTCAGCTACAAAACAAGCAACATTTACAGCTCAACTGCGGTACGTACTTATGAGAATAAATCATGTCAGACAGGGGAAATGAATGCGAGTAATGTAACAAAGCAATACCTGGGCAAGAGTTGAAATCATCTGGATCCAGTTCTTCGACGTAGGTACCATTAGCGCAGATTGGGTACCGAAGGTACGGCAACAACTGTCGGTTATCTTGAACCAGCCATTTCAGATCGCATCCGCAAGTCAAGTAATTGCCATCTTCAATGAATCATACTTTCTTGGTTTCAAGTTGAATGACTTCGGCTTAAAAAGTGTTGTTTACCGACGTCAATGAAACCTCTGCCTTGCAACTGCGCCATAGAGCTGAGAAGAGGCTGGAAAACGGTCTCGTCCAGTGTGGACAGTTGGTTGTAGGCAACGCTTATGATGGTGTTTGAAAAGTTACCTACGGACGAATGTTACAACATAACTGGATAAGTAGGCTCTCGGGATGGATGGATGAACGGCTGAGTGGATATATAGATAGATAGATATATATAGATAGTTAATTAGTTAGTTAGTTAGTTAGTTGGTAAGTTAGTTGATAATAGATAGATAGATAGATAGATAGCTGGTTAGGTAGATACGTAAATCACACCGACTAGCGATAGATAAATAGATAGGTAGATAGATAGAGAGGTAGATAGAGAGGTAGATAGATAGTTAGACAGACAAACAGACGGACAGACAGACAGACAAACAGATAGACAGACAGACGCAGACAGACAGACAGACAGACAGACAGACAGACAGACAGACAGACAGACAGACAGACAGACAGATAGATAGCTGGTTAGGTAGATACGTAAATCACACCGACTAACCATAGGTAGATAGATAGGTAGATAGATAGACAGGTAGATAAATATTTAGACAGACAAACAGACAAACAGACGGACAGACAGACAGACAGACAGACAGATAGATAGACAGCTGGCTAGGTAGATACGTAAATCACACCGACTAGCGCTTAGTGTTTTAACAATGTGTATATTCAGACACAATCCTACCACTGAACGCGTCCGATTCAATCTGAACTATATCTCCATTCTCCAGAATGAGATACTCCAAAGCATAAGGTAGATGAAACGATCCAGCCGGCAGAACACCAAGAGGATTGGATCCCAAGTACAGGTACTTCAGCTTAGTCAGCGACTTGAGTTCTTCAGGCACGACATCGAGGTCATTCATAGCTACATCCAGGTACTCCAGTTTAGGAGAATCGGCCAGGCCACGCATGATATTTATAGTGTTGTCCTTCCCAACAAAAGTGAGGATGACTTTAGTCAAATTCGGAGTACTCGCAGCGGGATACCATTCTTGCAAAGTCGTTTCCAGCAATTCAACCGAGTTTAAGCTGGGAACATTAGTGGGGAAGTTGACGAACTGCTTCATGGTAACGGCGATTAGTTTCATGGAATCGATGTAAGGGAAGGAAGCCATGAATTCAAAGCCAGTTTCAGTCAGATTGCAGTTGTTGAACGTGAAGGTACCTTCTAAACGAGCTCCCTGGAAGGCTAGCGGATGAATGGGGCTTAAGCTGTGTTCGCTATCCCAGCACGTGATGTAGAGACTGCGCACATTTTTAGATCCCAGCAAATCCTGCGGTAAGGGGAAGGTGATGTTGTCCAAGTACAAGTACAGCCATGGGTTGTTGGAGAAAGGCTGACTTAACTTCGATTTGAGTTGATCGGCAGTTTCGAAATCGGCTCCATTACAAGTGATGTCGACATAAAAGGATTCATTTGTTGCACCGCCGTAGCAGCTGCAAGGAGCGATGTCAGACGGGCACAGAAGATCGGCTCCGCACTAGGGAATATAGATATCATTATAGCATTTCCTGTTCACTAAATACAGACTTGAATTAAACCTCGCAACTTAGGAAATGTTAAGTGGCGGTGTATGATATAACGAGTACTCACCAAACAAACCAGCGAAAACAGGGCAAGAATGAAACGCGGAGCACCAGCCATATTTCAGAGGTGTCTGAGACAATAGAAGCAAATATCTTCTCTGTTTTTATTAAGGCGGATGTTCAGGGACAAGATTGTACTATACCATAAACAGTGATAAGGTCGACAAAAATAACTTGAGATGCATCTCAGCAACTCCATCAATTTACGCTTCATAATGGATTTTTAGTCACTCAAAGAAGCGCTAATAATCTTTATTTCAAAGATGAGTTAACTGTTTGTTTATAGGATATATGTAAGAAGACCGAGTTCAAAGTAGTTGGCTATTTTGCGAAATTAAGTACAGTTACTGATTAAAATTACGTGCTTATCGTCTTCTTTGTCTGACCTACATTTATTTGATATGAGTCGCTTTTCTAATCTTGAGGATATTCGATTTCACTCTTTTTACTGTTTGCTCAGATAGTAGATAGAAGTTGGTTTTCAACGTCAAAGCAGGTCAAAGTTTATTCAGTTAAACGGCCTTAATCCGGTGAAATTCACGAAACAGCCGCAAGATGTCTCTACGGTGTGCTTTGTTTACGTCGTCGTTTGAAAGCAGCATTTCGTGAAAAATTATTACCATGAAGGCACTTGCAAATATTGTTCTAAATTACATCCCGACCTCTGGTTCTACACTTGAACTGGAAGATCTCAATGGCTGTAACAGTGGACCTTTGCTGAAAATGCTGGAAGATGTTTACGGAGCCATGGTTCATCATACATCAAACATTGTCGAAGACAGGGATGATTCAGATTATCAAACCTGGAGTTGTACTGTGCTTGATAACTACCTACAGAAATGTGAATCCATCTTAGATTACACGTGGGAGCAGTTTCATACGGGAACGTGGAAAGACGTCTCACTTTCGTGGCGCCGGGTATACTCGTACGCTTCACTTTGCAAGGCTTTCTTCCTTGCGTGTGAACAAGAGGAGAGTTTCCAGTCATTAGCTAAAGAAGTTATCAAAGCATGCGATTACGGTCTCATCATGGGTGCACCTGTACTCGACAACATTCTCGCAAAGATCGCAGAAAATGTTTCACAGAAACTAGTTGAAGACTTGCCGCCGGTTAATAAGAAGCCACGTCCAGAAACAGGTGACTTTCCGAATGTCAGTATCACTTCAGGCAAAGGTATCGCACTCAAACAGTATGACTGCCCGTCTGTCGAAACTTTTCTCCTAGATATCTTACCCGCTAACGAACCGGTGTTGGTGAAAAACGCGATGGACTTTTGGCCCGCACTAGGAAAATGGAACGTGGACTACGTACGGAACGTGGCGGGTTTTCGTACAGTACCTGTGGAACTCGGCTCAAAGTACACAGATGACACCTGGTCGCAGACCCTCATGACTGTGAATGACTTCGTTGATCAGTTTATAATTCCTGAGAATACGAACCGGAAAGCCTATCTAGCACAATACCAGCTGTTCGAGCAGATTCCGCTGTTACAGGATGACGTGGTGATCCCCGATTACTGCTACGTAGGCGAGAGCGACCGAGTTGAACTAAACGCGTGGTTTGGACCGAAAGGAACTGTGTCTCCGTTGCACCAGGATCCCGATCATAACTTTTTGTGCCAAGTTGTTGGATCAAAGTACGTAAGGCTATACGCGGAAAAGGATTCCGAAGACTTGTACCCGCATGAAGGGTTACTCTCAAACACGAGTCAAGTGGACGTTGGAAACCCGGATCCCGACAAGTTTCCGCGGTTCTCAAAAGCACCGTTCTGGGAATGCGTACTTTCCGAAGGCTCAATGTTATATATACCTCCTCGTGTGTGGCACTATGTCAGATCGTTAAGTCAGAGTTTCTCAGTCAGTTTTTGGTGGAAATAATACGTGACTGCTGTGAATGTGTTGAATTTCATGAGTTTATTAATTAGACCTTTGCAGCAAAAGTATATTCAATAAAGGGCTTGTAAATTCTTATTATTGTTAAAGACTAGGCTTAGTGTTAAAGTAAAATTATAAGGTTATAAAAAGGGATATTGTAAAACGTAACCTAAGGTGAATAAAAGCAGGTTCGAGTATTGCACAAATGTCACCGGGCCACCGCAGTTTAAGAAGGCATGTACAGAGTAAAAGCACTATATAGGTTGTTCTCTACATTATTGGGCTTTAAGGGGTTACAAAAATGATGGTTAAGTCCAACACGGTTAATTTGACCAAACGTTAGGGAAATCAAAGCGCCAACAAACCAAATCAACAAAAGTTTCACAACAGAGAAGAATAAGAAAGTGAAAATCTTCTCCCAAGGGAGAATTGGCAGTCGGATGGTTCACATAATGACGCAGGGCATGGCACAACAAACAGGCAAACAAATGGGGATGACAGCAGCTCCTCCAGCAGCCCCAGCGCCGGCTCCCTCAGCTTCACCCCCTTTGGCGCCCTTGGCTTTTCCTTTCTTTTCTAAAGTACGCGGCTGTAACAAACCAAAATAATAAGAATACGATTTTGCGAAGGGTAAACAGAGAGCAAGGTTACACCCGTAACCCTGAATCCACTGTTAATCGCCCACCCCGTATCAGCTCAGTTTACAGAGACATGAAACGGCAGTAGTAGTACATATGCATACCTGAACTGGTGCGTCCTTTTTGCTGAACATGTCATGGTTAGGTGGATAGTAAACTGGGGGACCTGTGGTCGGCTTTGAGACTGCTCTTTTAGGCGTTTCCGCGTTCTCCTTTGGTTTCGCCCCATTCTGTGGGGGTTCTGCTTGCAGAAGAGTTGGTGCTGGATGAAGAACGGCTTTCTGGGGCTCCGGCATGCTCCGCACAGGTGTAGATGTGACAGGCTAGGTTAAGAAAGAGCAACGGGTCATTGGTAAAGCTAGTGCGAGTTTCAACCTTGAACAAGAAAAGTACCTGGGGCCCTGAAAACGAGGCCATAAGATCATCCAATTTCTTCGGAGGAGCTTGGGTTCCTGGGTCCGGGGTTCCCGTTCTGCGTGCCGGTAATGGGGAACCTGGGTTAGGTTGATACAAGGTGCGTGGACGAGTGGACAACGGGTGGCTCGGCACATTGCAGTAGGGCTCGTTGGGAGCTTCAGCAGACAGTCGAGGGTAATCGGGATGGTTGGGTAAGTTGCACAGCAGCTGAGGATGGCCTGGGATGTTGCACCGAGGTGGGGAGTTGAGTCCCAGCTCGCCAACATGTTCGGGGAAATCTGGGTGTTTCGGGATGTTACACAAGAGAGAAGGATGACTGGGTATTGTGCAAACGGGAGGTGAAAGAGGGCTACTTGTACCCATCAGATTGGGGTATTCGGGATGATAGGGTATGTTGCATAAGAATGACGGATGGTTGGGTACGTTGCAGACTGGATCTGCTCCTGGTTTCGCCCCGTCTCCTACTAATTTAGGGTAATCTGGATGTTTTGGTATGTTGCACAGTATACGGGGGTGGCTTGCGATAGTGCAGTAAGGTTTGGTATTGGGGCCGTCTTTATCTGAAACGTATTTGGGATAGTCGGGATGAGTCTGGACGTTACACTGACCCAGCGAAGGACGCGGGTGTGACGGGATGGTACAGATAGGTTTCGAATCCCCACCGCGGTTTCCTATGTAACGTGGGAAGTCGGGGTGATCTGCCATGTTGCATAGAACAAACGGGTGCGTGTCGATCTCGCACACCAAAGGATGAGCCGGAGTGCCAGGCGGCATCAGTTTCGGGTAGTCGGGATGGTTCGGTACGTTGCATTTGCTTGAAGGATGCCCAGGGATGTTGCAAACTCTGTCACCGACGGGACCGAGGTCCTCCGCATTGTTCGGGTAATTGGGGTGCAGAGGTACATTGCAAATCAAACGAGGGTGGCTTTTGACGTTGCAAACGGCGGGTGTTCCGGGTGACGGCGGACGAAGGTTCGCAGCAAGTTTTGGGAAGTCAGGGTGGAAAGGCACGTTACATTTGCCTGCCGGTTGCTTCGGGTGTTTCGGGACGTTACAGAAAGGCTCGCTGGGAGAATCACCCTCAGTCATGTACCCTGGGAAATCTGGATGAAGCGGAATATTGCACAGTAATTCAGGGTGACTTGGTATGAAGCAGAAAGGCGCAGTGTCTTCGTCACCGGGGCCCATGAGTGCTGGGTAATGCGGGTGTGCTGCTATGTTACAGCGGCCAACGGGATGGCCAGGGACGGAGCAAAAGGGTTCTGTCTGAGGTTCATTACCCACCATGTAATCAGGGTAATCGGGATGACCCGGTATGTTGCAACGTACATCAGGATGGCTTGGTACGTTGCAGAAGGGCAACGAGTTTGCAAGTTCTGGGGTTTCAAACTTAGGGAACTCTGGGTGCTGGGGGAGATTGCACAGGAGACGAGGGTGCGAGTTGATAGTACAGATCGGCTTACTGTTGGGGCTCTCGCAGCCAGCGGCAAATTTGGGAAATTCCGGATGACCAGGAATATTGCATTTGGCGTCCGGATGTCCCGGGACGTTGCAGACGGGGTCTACATCAGGGGAGCCACAGCCTTTGGCGTACTTGGGGAAATGAGGGTGTCCAGGCAAGTTGCACTTTAGATTGGGGTGAACTGGAACATTGCAGATCGGTTGAACGTCTTGGCGAGGAAGGCCACCGGCAAGTTTGGGAAAGTTGGGATGGGTCTGAATGTTGCAATCCAGTTTGGGATGATTGGGGATGTTGCATTGTGGGTCTACTTCCGGCGGAGGACAACGGGCAGCATGTTTTGGGTAATTGGGGTGTCCCGGTAAGTTGCACTTCATCTCGTCATGTCCTGGGACATTGCAAACAGTCTCCAGGTCGGATGGTGGGCATCCGGTAGTGAACTTGGGAAACTGTGGGTGTTTTGGTAGGTTGCACATCAGCGCTGGGTGCGACTTGACGCTGCAAGTGGGATTGGTTTCTTGGGGTCCTGTGTCAGTTGCGTAGCGAGGGAAGTTGGGATGACGCTCAATGTTGCAAACAGCGTGCGGATGCCCTGGGATATTGCAAACCAGGCCGGCGCTCTCCGGCATGGTTTTCAGCACGTGAGCGGGATAATCCGAATGCTCCTTGAAATTACAAACCAGCTTCGGGTGACTGGCTACGTAGCACCCAACTTCGGGTTGGGGCATTCCAGGTTCGTTATTCGGACGGCTTCCTCCGAGGTATCCAGGATAGTTGGGGTGAGTCGCTACGTTGCAAAACTGGAGGTCGCTATGACTCTCTCTGAATGATTTGGACAGGGTAGTATTAGCCGAGTCATAAGTAGTCTGGGCAGAGCTTAGTTTTGATCCAGAATAGTTGGTGCGTATCGATGCTGTCGTCGACGGCAATGGAGTAATGGAACTCTCCTGATCGGCCGATCCATCACCGTAAACGTGCGTGTGGGTGTCTGAAGAACCCTTGCTAGACTCGAAATGTTGCTTAGTGTTGTAACTGTAGCTGAACTGTTGCACGCGGGTTGCCGACCCTCCCGTCTGCGAACGAAATTCTGTGGAAACTTGACGGTTATCCGCTGCAACGGCAGGCGTTAACTGATGGGGCGCCCGTTCCACCACCGTAGTGTTTGTGGTATTCATAGAGGAGTTGGAGATAAGATCTTTGAGGGCGTCGTCAATCTCATCTCCTGGCCAGCCTTGCGTGTTATCTTCCGGTTGAGGTTTCTTGTCAGCTTTCGGCATCGGAGTGCTATGATGCACGTGCCCTTCGTCGTTCTTGCCGTATCGGAGCTCGTAAGTGCGGCTCGCTTCAGTCCGCTCCGGTCTCACAGGAGGCTCTGCTTCTGGACGCTGCTCTGAAGCGCTGCGGTAGCGATACGTCGTAACAGTACGACGTTCGTAACCACGGCCCCTCTACAAATATAAAATATGCTATGCTTTTTAGAGTGTATCAACTAACAGAAGGATAGACTGCTATTGTATCAGACACTAGCAATGAGTATATGGCTCAAGTGCTCACCTCAGCGCTCTGCTCATTAGGCATGCCGACTAACAACGTTCCTTCGCCGTTTGTAGCTTGCGTGGTATGATACTCGCGGAACTCTCTTTGAGCGCTTTGCGACCGGCTCCGGGAAGACATGGCACCTCGGAAAGTAGGTCCATTGCTCTCCTATTTTGCAAGCAAGAATTCATACATGTAACTATCTGCAGGTTGGTTGAATGGGGTAGGGAACTTACCTCTGAAACTGTGCGTTCCAGCGCGCGCTGGTTCGATAAGCTGCGACCTCTTGGCGGGGCATCGGGTGTGTTTCCCACGCTGCTGTGAGATTCAGCTACTTGGGTGCGTGAGAAAAGTCGGCGGGAAACTCCGCTATGATCACGCTGCGGTGAAATACTTCTCTGCAGTTCATCTAGCATGCGATCTACGTTTCCCAATGAATCTCATCTTACCAATACGTCAAGGAATTTGTTTGTAAAAAAAAAAACCAGTGCGGAAATTTACCCAAACGGACATCCCATTCGGTCGGTTGCAGAGCGGGGCTCGTCTCCTGCTGAAACTGCTGACTGATGACAAACGAATCTGATACGCTGGTGTTTTGTGACATCTTAGACGAGAAGGCGCATACCGTCACGCAGAATGGCGGTTCTGAAATTGCAAGACCGGTTGCTTGAGTCCCCTACCGTATATGTATTCCTAAATGCTGATTGCTCAAGTGGCGCTCCTATTATGGTGCTCTTTTCTACTGGCCGGACCCCTGAGCAAAAACTTGAAAAAAAAAAACTCTGTGTACTTGGCTCAGTGCTGAATCTCAATTTACGGGTTTCTGGTTTGCTTTTTGGGTTCAGAGGAGAGAAAAAAGGAATCTAGCACGCATTAAAAAACTGAATCAACAATTCGCCTGGCCTTTCCAAAGAAGAGTAAATCTGTTTCAAAGGATGGGGGGGGGGGTGTTGCAGGCAGTTTAGCCCGTGGCGCTTTTTTGGCAAACAAACAGACGAATAAGGCGAAAGAAAACAAAGTGTGAAATATTTGGAAGAAAACGTCATCTTACAGCTCGGCTCTGCTGGCTACGTTTATTTTAAGGAACCCCTTGGCCCAGCTTTTACTTCCTTTCGACGCCTTCTATTCGTGTATTAATGCGTCTTTTAATCACTGAGAAGCTATACGAGCGTTTCAAGCGATATCTTAATTGTATGAAGATGAGTTATGTTTACCAGATGGGTGTTGACGGTAAAGTGTCCTTGTGTACCAAGTCGATTTCTAACAACAAATCACCGACACCAGACTGAACGAGGCTGCAATGTGGAAGGCACAGACGCCGAGCGCGAACTGGTCTTGGCAACTGCAGGGAAAGTGAAAGGTGAGGCTGCAACACGCGTTTCATCTTAAAAGCCAAGACAATTCAGCCTCCTACGTAAAAACGCACGCCCCCCATGGCAAGGTAAAAGCTTAGTTGTGTATTACTCTAACCAGCATAGACACACACATATACAACGAAAATACCAAGAAACATATTGCAAAACTTCAAGTTCTCCCTCTCATCGGCTTTTACGCAATTCGTTATATGCATACATCTCAAACGTCGTAACCGACCAGATATGGTCAGAAACTGCGCTTGGAACGCATCCGCAATCAGCTAAACTACTTCATGGCTTCGTTACAGCTGAATGTTCAAATCCTCCAAGAGACAAGCAGAAATATTAATTGGTTAATCAACAGTAGAAACGCGTGGTAAATCACAGCTGCCGTGTGCCCTTATATGGAAGTGCATTGGCGTAGGTGCGCGGGCAACTCTCTCTTTGGATAAAGGCACTTCTTTTCAAGTTGTGTCGATTTAAGGTAAAAACTGCAGCTGAGAATTAGAGAGTCATAAACAACCGTTTCTCGGTGTTTTGCCTCCTTAAGATTAGAGTTACCAGGTCGCCCTAGTTCAAAATGATTCGCCTATGTTGCATGTAAATATAGGCAAAGCCCCAGTTTTCACCAAAGCTGAGCTAAATTTAAACCCTCACTTTTGGCCCCCCCCCCATGTGTGCGCTCGGTACTTCTCTCACACTTGATGGATAACTTGTTGAGTGTAATTTATAACACGTATCAACTAGATGTACAAGTTATGGTTCTAGATCTACTCAGATAAAAAGCCAAGGGAAAACTATAGGGTAAAGAGAAATAGAGAGGGTTATTTTTCCCATCTCGACATCAGCAAAGTAGGTCGCCCTGCGCTGCTTTTTGAAGGACACATACAACGCGATTCGTGACTGGGCAAAAGAATTTCCACCAAAGACGAAGAGCAGGGTTGCGTCGCCTTGTATATCTGATGAAGGAAATGCCTCTCACTGGGGTGGAATAAGAATTTCTCCCTCTTGGTTCCCAAAGGTTGATCTTGTATTGCTGCGTCCGGAATCTTTTGCCGCGCGCCTAGAAGAATGATGTCGCTATAGATGCTTCGGATTTGTTACCTTTTAGGGTCATGTCTACGGGACATACACACCGGTTTTATTTCAGCTGTTTGCCTCAGCAGAATTAATGGCACGGAGCCCACCTTTAGCCCCCGAGGTGTAAAGAACCCGTCCCACACACACACACACACACACACGGGTTGCTTGGCGATCTCTCCTCCCTTGCTTTTTGCTTGTCGTTCCCCTGAGTAATGTCCCTGTCTCGCGTGCGAATACACAAAACACGGACCCTGTACCCCGCCCAAGTTAAAGCAGTTTTGTCAGTCCTAGCTACGATATACTATAGAACTTCATATTAATTATTAATCAAACTGTCAACTAATAAAGATGCCGCGCTAACGAAGAGTGAAACATAACCGCCATCTATTTTTAACCCTCTGGGACTTTCTTCGTAAAAGCACGAAGGCAGAATGACTCACACATTTGTAATGGGAAAAAGTGGGAAATAATATTCGTCAGTTAGACTGTCCTTCTGGTAAACAACATGCAAGGTCATCCAGCTAGAGAAACTAGATTTTCTTTCGCTCCTCTCGGTCGATTCCGTGTAAATCTATGTTTCTCAATGTATGGAAGAATAGTTGGCGCTAAATTCAGTCGTTCTGTGTTACATGTACGGAAATAGTTTTGCTTGAAAGCGAAACGACGGACAAGTAACGCGCTGAAAATAGTTCCTCATTGACAAAGACACTGGCTAAACAGGGCGGGGGATAGGGGGGGTGGCAACCCTGGGTTGGGCTGATTACGTCATCGCGAGACTTTTAACTGGAGGTCTGGTTTACAACAGTTATCAGCCCGATTGGGAAAGCAACAGCATCCCGCCGCCCTTCATGCCAGACGTGCCAGCCGGGCTTCGGTTTCAATTTCAGTTAGCTTCATTCTGTCAGCAGCCAAATTCACTTATTATCTCGCCTCGTTCTGGTACTAATTAAACTTTCAACAAACAATATTAAACATCCCGGCGGTCTTAGATTAACCACCTTTTCCTCTTCCTCTCTCTCTCTCTCTCCATCTACTTATCTATCTAACTGTCTATCCGCCAATGAATCGGTCGACCTATCTATCTCTCTCCTTAATTTCCTAACTACCGATGATACGGTCAACCTATTTATCTTCATATCTATCCATCTATTGGTCTATCTATCAATGTAGTTATCTACATTTCCCCATCTATCCATTTATCTACTAGTCAGTCTACCTACAGATCCATCAAACTATCTTTGTACCCTATCTGATTATCATTGATCAATCTCTCTATCTATTAAACCGTTTACCGACCTGTCTGTCTATCGAGCTACTGATCTATCGAACTATCTGTCCATTTATCGATCACTCTGCCCTGAAATCCACATTGGTGTTAATCTGTCTATCAGTATAATCATCAATATCGATTTACCAACCTATATACCTATTTATCGAATTTCAAATTTCATATTCTTCTTTCGTAAAAAAAAGTTTTATTTTTTTTCGTCAACTGAAACTCTACACAAGTTCTCCACAGCCGTGAATGAAGATCTTCTCTGTAGGCTTACCAGCTTTGGTACCGAATTTCTATTTCGAAAACGTCAAATAAGACGTGATTAGTATTGACGATACCATTTTCTTTTCCTTCTTTGTTTAATTCTTACCTCAATTTTCCGCAAGACATCCAAACCGGCGAGCAATTGGCCAAAGACCACATGTTTTCCATCCAACCTGAATTTGAAAGGTAAACAGCACATTAATAGGAATCTAATTTCTGAAAGGTGATTTGCACAAAACCGTAATACCATTCTGCCCGTTCAAAAGTGATGAAAAACTGCGAGCCGTTGGTTTTGGGACCGGAATTGGCCATGGATAACACTCCCGGGTTATTGTGTTTCAGAATAAAGTTCTCGTCTTCAAATTTGCCGCCATAAATTGAACGACCTCCAGTTCCGTCGTTGTTGGTGAAGTCACCACCCTGCGCCATCTGTCGAATAAAGATTCAAAAATTTAGTCGGCCGTTTACCGAATAAAACAGGTTTTGGGGGGAAAGAGAATTACGAATCCGGGAATGACTCGATGAAGTGTCGAGTTGAGAAAACCGTAGCCTTTCTCGTGGGTGCAGAGCGCCCTGAAGTTCTCCACCGTTTTCGGGACGATATCTGCCCGCAGCTGAAAGATGAGACGACCTATGCAAATGGGTCATAAATCTTCGTTCACGAACGTATCGACTTTAAATGTAGAGCCATACCTAGATTTTGTTTGGCTGTCTTTACATCCAGATAAACCTGAGGATTCGTCCGAGGCTTCTTGGCTTTGTCCGAGTCTGTTTTCTCCTCTGGCTCAGTTTGCTTCTTCTCGATATTCTCAGCCGGTTCCGCGTTGTCCTCCTCCGTCTTGCCAGCGTACTTCTTGAGCCACTCGTCGTCGGCCCAGACGGCCCTGGAGTAACCTTCTTTAACTTTGCGAGGCTTGGCGATATTGACGGTCAGCGTCTTTCCGAATAACTCCGAGTCATGCTAGATATTGATTAATAAAATTTATCCAAACTGTTATGGTATGACTTACTTGGAAAATCCAGCTTTCAAGTTTCTAGACATAATTGAATCACACCGATGTGAAACATTACCCATTCTTACCATGTTATCGATAGCGGCGGCCGCATCTTCAGCAACTTCGTACTCGATAAAAGCGAAGCCTCGGTGCTTTTCTTGGTTCTCGTAGTCGGGCGGGATTTCTATTTGAACAATGTCGCCAAATGGGATAAACGCAGCTCTGACAATTGGTTCATCGACGTCATCTGCCAAACCGCCTGTGTAATTTTAAAACAAATGGTTTTACAGATTAACAAGTCCTCGTTACGTACGCTATATTAGGTTGTTAAGATATCTTACCAATGTATATTGTTGTTTTCTTGGTGGACATCCTTGTTTCCCTCTGCAAAGATTTGAAATTTCAATCACTGACAGTTTACTGGTTAACTTGGTAACAAACGTACACTTCGTCTGGTTCAACGAAAACAGCGTTGCCAAATCGGTTTAACTCAAAATTACCGCGTTTTATGTTTTCTGTTTATCCCAAATATTATTTTAAGGGTTAAAATTAATACTTAAAGATAAATACAGGTTTAAGTTTTAAATAAAATTAATAAAAAGTAAGTTAAATGAATAATAGATTAAATATAAACCGCATGTCTGATGGTTTATTAAAAAAATAATAACCTTTTTTATTTATGTAACTAATTAGTTCCTTATATATTGTTAAAAAGGTATTTCATTTTTTTAAATTCAATTCAGCTTATGCGCCCTCTTTAGGATTCTCCTTCTTTATCCAAAACCTCAAAACAGTGTCAAGATAAGGAAAACCGGGGATATATGTTAACTTAGATATATTCGCCAGCAAACTGTCACCAGTGGCTTGGCCATATCGTCAACGTCATATTCAAAGTGAAGGCCAGGCCGACCGAACCTCAACAAAAACACAACATGAGAGAGGCCAGTTTAACTTTTCTTCTGGCGGTACTGTTCTCCTGTTCGACTTATCACGTCGGGAGCTGTTTAAAAGTCAACAATAAGTTGGCCACCTCGAATGAATGTCGAGACGATGTCAAAAGAATCTGCGGAGAACAGGATTTACCTAACGATTTAGCAGTCCTCGATTGCCTTCAAAACAACAGGGCAAGTCTCCATTAAGTAAATTCAAACCACCAGATTAACCGTCTGACGTTTCTGTTTCTTTCGTTGCAGCAAGACGAGGATGCGGAGCTGAGTACGGAGTGCCATAACGTGAGTCGGATTCCGTGCACAGGGTTTAACGTTAATGTTTAACGTCTCATTTCCTTAATGTTTTATAGCTTTTGTGGAGTTTCAAGCTGAATTTAACCAAGAGCGATCAGTTTCTCGACGCCGCGGAGAAACTCTGCTCCGTCGAGCTGCAGAACCTGGCCGAGTGTCAGGAGGCAAGCGCTCAAGGCCACAAGGTGTCCTGTTTACTGGAAAACATTGGCTCCGTTGGAGCTGGTAATACTAATTAAAAGCGTCTTCGGCCCGTTGCTAATATCCTTGATTTACAGGCCAGTGTAAAAGTTTCTTAGTCAAAATCGGCTCAATCATCTTAAGTGACTACCGTCTGATAGAGCGATTCACGGAGGCTTGCAAGAGCGATGTCCAGCGACTGCAGTGTGGACGCGCGGAGGTGGACAAGGTAACTCACTGCCATCAAACGTTTGTTCTTGGCTGACGTGTTATGTTTTTTTTTAAAGGACAAAAAGCAGGGGACGGTCATCGCCTGTCTCTCGCAGCAAGTCAGGGAACTCAGCACGGAATGCTATAAAGAGACGTTACGAGTTGCCGAGCTGCAGGTGAGATTGTAGAACGAGGCTGTCGTAAACTGTGTTGGCGTCAAAAATCCTGAATGCGTTAATCGCATCCACTCTGTTTGACAGTCAGACGATTATCACTTGGACCGGCCGCTGTTCTTCGCCTGCCGAGACGATCGCGAGACCTTCTGCCGCAACGTGCAGCCGGGGGACGGTCGGGTTTACAAATGCCTCATGAAGAATAAGATGCAGGACGAAATGAGTACCGCGGTAATCTATCGAGAGCATTTTTGAAATAAATACCCTTAATTGTTATTGTATGCCGTAACAGTGTCGCGAGCAGCTAACACGACGTCAGCAGTTGATCTCGGAGGACGTCAAGGTCAGCAAAGGGATCATGCGCGCCTGTCGGGACGACATGAAGCAGTACAGCTGCCTGAAGGAGGTCCCAGCGGCCAAGGATCGCAAAGTGAAACTAGCTCATATCCTCCTTTGTTTGGAAAACGCCATGCATAAAGGTTAACTATCCCAGCTTGATATGGTTATATAATACCAGAATTAATTATTTGTTATATGTATTTAAAAATTATGTAGTTAAAATGGTCAGTTACGTACTATTATATGTTAGCTACTAAGAGAGATTCATTAAGTTTATCAATCACACATTATTGCTAATTAATATGCCATTTAAGTTAAATGCTTTAGTTTTTTATTCCTATTGAAAAGGTGAACCGGTGAGCAACGATTGTCAGTCAGAGATGCTGGACCACCGCAGGGCCCTGCTGGATGACTATCGCCTGTCGCCTGAAATCGTCCGAGACTGTCACGAGGATATCAAGCAGTACTGTCGCTCAAAGTAAGACGGCCGTTAATTACAGTTATTTTAATTACATCAGTCAATTTAAGCAGCCATTTTAATCTTATGAAATCATTGGTGGATATTAAGTTTTCTCGTTTTTTACCGTTTCAGGGAAATCGGAGGTAAAACTCTTCATTGCCTCATGAAGCACTCGCGGAGAAGCAACGTCATTTCGGACTCGTGTAAACGCTCTGTACGTCTCTTCACTTAACTCTGCAATTAAGTTTTGTCTCGTTTGAAGTCAATTTCTCATATCGACTTCTCTCAGGTGGAAGATTTGCTACAAGCGACCGATGTCGGATCTCAGTGGGAAGTGGACTCTGTTCTGAGGGAAGCTTGCCAGAGTGTCGTCGATTCCGCCTGCGCAAACCGCATCGGACACGGCCAGACAATGTCCTGCTTGATGGACAAGTAATCAGATCCGGCAAATTATTTTTTTGAAATTATTAGAAATCAGAGTTGTTTGATATCACAATTCCTCGATAGCGATATTATCGATACACAATATATCGACGAGTATTTGTGGTATCGATTACCTTATCGATTTCCAGAATTCTCATCGATACGTGATATTGAGGCCTAAAAATCGATATCCGTTTAACCCAGTTGAAGGAAACTAATATCGATATTAACGATACGATACATGAACGATATTAAATCTCACAATCGATATTCGAAATCCCTACGAAACAATAAAGGTATGATTACGTGAGGCCAGTATGCATCAATCTATCGGAATTTTAATATCGATATCGATATATCAAGTACCTTGTCGAAGAAATCTAATATCGATATATTGTGTATCGATAGTTAAAACTTGTATGATATGATACCTTCAGGCCCCAAAAAAAGCATCGCTGGTATTGGGACAACCCTTGCTGGAAATGTTAGAACCGGTTTACGAACCGCGGTTTATTCTCCATAAATTTAAATTGAAACCGTGGAGGAAACAAAACGCTAATTTCTGATTGGTGAATCCATCGAATTGTAGGCTATACTCTGAGCAAATGACGTCGGCCTGCCAGGCGGCCCTATTGGAGATTCAGTACTTCGTGGCCCGGGATTTTCGTCTGGATGCGCAGCTGTACTCGGAGTGTAAAGACGACGCCGTGTCCCTGTGCCGCGCCCCCAAGGACTGGGCTCTCGATGAGAATTCCATGGTGCCGAATAGATCGCCGCAGATACTACCTTGTCTCTATAGACTGGCTTATCACTCGCAGCCCAACCAGGCGGTAACCAAAATAATATTTTGAAAATTAGAAGAAAAAATGAAAATGAAAATTTTTAAAAATTGGTGAATTGCTATTGGTCGTAGAAGTCATTTCGACAAGTTTTAACGGCCAATCTGTATTCATAACTTAATTGTTATTAAAATAAAAAATACAGAATACTATTTAATTCACTTCAAATGTACCAATTAGTGGAATATCATTCGTCGTACGGATATCGTAATATCTCAATCCTATGTTAAATTACGTGTTAAAAATGGGTTTCCTCTGTAAGTTAAATACGTTAGAAATCTGAAAAACTGCCGCGTAAATTTTTTTTGGAAATTTAATTCCGTGTCATTTTAATAGCCAATCTTTTAAATGTCAATTTTTTGAATTATTGTCATAGTGATTTAGAAAGATTGTTATTGAATTAACTTAACTCGCAGTTGAACCCGCGATGTCTGGATGAAGTGAAGCGGGTGATGCGCCAGAGAGCCGGAAGCGTCGACCTGTTGCCGGAAGTGGAGGAGGCCTGCATCCAGGACCTGGGCGTTCACTGCTCCAACAGGACGGGCAAAGGGGAAGAGATGCTCTGCTTGCAGGATAAACTGGAAAAGTAATTACGAATCGATAAATATTTCGTATATTAATATCTGAATTCTTAATTTTACGTAATTTATTATTTTTTTAAGCTTATTTTATTATCAATTAATTCATTAATCTATTGAAGTATTAAAATACACAAATACGTATTGCAATAGGTTGAGCGAGAATTGCCGGACGGTCGTGGTCAACTTCACCGAGGAGGAGGCTGAACACCTGGAACTGAACCCGGTCATCACGACGTACTGCGCCAGGTTTTTGGAAACGCACTGCATTGTAATCGCTCTTCATCAGACTCTCTTAATTCACTTATTTCTTTATTTATTTACTCTTATTACTATTACTTATTTATTACTATTATTATTTATTTGCTGTTGTAACTATCATCATAAATTCGATTTCTCTTACTATTCAATCCATTGTCTGTTTTCTGGTATTATTATTATTAATATCAATTTTATTTCGTTATTTCATTAATTATTATTTACTTAGTTACTTATTTACTATATATTATTTATTGTAATTATTATTGCTATTGTAGTTATTGGTGTTAGCATTAGTAGTAGTATTATGTAAGAATGTATATTCTGTATCTGTTTCACTTGTCTGATGTCTGGGTGTTAGGACGAGCAGGACGACGGCGACGAAGGCGACGTGATGGACTGTCTGGTCGATTTGAAAATGTCCGACGCCAAGATGAATTCCAAATGCCGCGCCGCCGTGGAACACTTCCAGCTGATCGCTCTCAAGGACTTCCGCTTTAGTCCGGCGTTCAAACGGGCCTGCAAAACGGACATTGGTCGATACTGCTCGCACATTCGGGACAAGTAAACCGCAATTTTGAATTTTGGATATTAAAATATGGAACGTGTTGACTCTTTGATAGAGTATTATCTTTAAATTGTGGAATTTAAAGTTTATTGAGTTAATTTTTTCATATATTTGATTTCCTGTAGGACCCAAGTCGTCGGATGCCTCAGCGAAGTCGTCCGCAATGATTCGCTAGCTGCAACGGAGCCTGGATCGTCGTCTGTAAGACACTGAAATCGGATTTATTGTTTTAGGAATTTGAGAAAATAACTGTCTTGTCTTGACAGCACCGCATCAGCAGGAACTGTCGTCAGCAGCTGCGGCAGCAGGTGCTGCAGCAGCACGAGGATATCCGGGTGAATCCGATCGTCAACGAGGCGTGCAAACAGGAGCAGGCCCGTTTCTGTGCAGACGTCAAACCGGGACACGGAAGAGTAAATTTTATTAATTAACAACGCAATTACATTGATGATTCTACATTTTTAACTCTGGTGATAATTGCTATTATCATTATATTTTCAATATTATTATTGTTATTTAAATTTGTCGTGGTTTATTTTGGACACAGGTTGTCGAGTGTCTCAAATCGAATCGCAAGGACCTGGGACCGGGCTGCAGGAAGGCCCTCTTCCAGTCGGAGCGCGAGGAAATGGAGGACAACACGGTCGACTTCCCGCTGATATCGATTTGCAGTAAACCGCTGGAGGAGTTTTGCAAAGGGCAGGATTCGTCGCAGGCGCTCGAGTGTCTCAAAGTACCGCGCTGCTACTTGATTGTTAATTATCATTAGTATCGTGTTACTATTATCATATTTTCAATTCTGCAATTCAATTTTTTTGTTTTTTATTCTAGTTTTTAATTGACTGTTTTTCAAAAATTACATCGAAATACTTTTGTCAATTCCAGCGACACATGGACGACTTGTCATTCTTCCCGGAGTGCAAGGTTGTCGTCACCAAGCGGATGATCGAACAGAACCTCGATGTCCGTTTCAACCCAGTCCTTCAGAAAGCCTGCGGCCCGGACATCAACAAGTATTGCCGGCAGGTAAAGCAGCTCCGCTATTAACATTACAACTTTATGTAAACGGTGAGGAATTCAGGATTTTATTTTGGGCAAACTAACGAACCGATTTCAACGAAACTTTAAGAGAGTGTTAAGCACTGCCGAGTCTACAGTTGGTATTTTTTGGGCTGCTCTAACTTTATAACTGTGAGAGTTACAAGCTAGGAAACATTACCTCAGCAAGGACCCTTCGTCTCCAGTCGACTGTACGGTATATATATATAGATTATAAACATTGTTATTTCGAACCAGGAACTGAGTCGAGCATCGGACAGGCTGGAACTAGAAGGCCAGGTCCTCTCCTGCCTCAAGAGGAACTTTGTCCTGAGAAAAACGATGACGGACTCGTGCGGCGACCAGCTCCGCTTCGTCATGGAACAACAGGCGCTGGACTATCGGCAGGATCACGTTTTGACCAACATCTGTCAGGCGGACATTGAGCGTTTCTGCGGCAGTCTGGACCTGGAAGCGGACGGCCAGGGCAAGGTGGAAGAGTGCCTCAAGAAGAACCTGGATAACCCGGCCATGACGAGGAAGTGTAAACAGCAGGTGGCGCTCCTGGTCAGCGCCGTCAAAGCCGATATTCACACGGATCCCATCCTGCTGAGGGCGTGCGCTGTTGACTTGAAGAAACACTGCGATGAGGTGCCGCGTGGGGATGGCAGAAGTAAAATTTCGTCGCCCTTGTCTTTAGTTAACATTACTATTATGTTACTATCCACTTAATTACTAAACGGATAATTAATTAATTACCATATTTTTTATGGATTTTGAGTATTTTATTTCTGTTTTGGAATTTAATTTCTTATTTATTTGTATTTTTAATCCAATTGTTATTAATTGATTAATTCTTCTTTATTATTTTACTAATAAAATAATTTGAGGGCAATTTGATTCATATTATTTAATTTTTTGGCAATATTTATTTCAGAATTGAACTGTCTGCTGCAAGTGCTCGATTCCGATTCCAGTAAGCTGGACGGCGCCTGCTCCAAGCTACTGAACGACCGCAAGGAGATGTTCCGCTCTGCAGCACAGGTTTTTAAACATTCATCTTTTATTTAAAATTTATCTATAAAATTTAAATTGATTATTATAATCATCAAATCGCGCTTGTAATTTGACACTTAACAGTTACTATTTACCAAATTTTATTGAAATGATCTCACTACTACTTAGCTACTCGTACTAATACTTGCAGAAAATACTAAGTCAGTTTTAACCGGTGAATTTGGTTTCCCAGGCCATTTCTCTGGAGTCGATCAACGACCTGGTGAACCAGGTTTCGCTGTCGCCGTCGAAAAACTACTTCCTGGTGATTGCCCTTTCGCTCGTCGGTTGTACCTTCTTCTTCGGTATCGTGTGCGGCCGAGTCACCAAGCGCCATATTGCTTTGAAAAATAAGTGAAAAAGTAACACACACAATCTAGTTGACTCCATACTAACATGCTGCGTGTGTGTATTCTTCTCTTTTTTGTAATTTGGCAATCTGTCAATTTTTTTTTCCACCGTTTGAATTTTTTTAAAATTCCATTGTGATAGTGCCTTGTTTTTTCCCCTCTCTTTTGGAAAGGATTCTTTGTTAATTACAAACAACAAAACTACACAACGGTGAATATACGGGGGGGGGGGGATGTACCGGTTATTATTACATATATAAAGTATACTCTTGTTTTGAAAAGGGACATTTGACGATAAAAATATATATTAGTTTAACTATTTTATTTTATATATATTAAGTAGTTTTTTTAAGAGGTCAGGTTTTTTTTCTCAGTTTTTAGATCTTGTTCCAGTTTTTAATTATTAGTATTAAAATTATTTTCTAATTAACTTGCCGGATGTGATCATCTACGGTTTATCGATTTTGTAAAACGTAGTTTGGAATGTTGAGGGCCCAAACTCGACAATGTCGTCGTCGGCCGGCCCAGCCGAAGCTCAGTTAGCAACCGTCGTGTCGCCGCGGCCACCGGTGACGTCCAGATCGTGTTTCCCGTTGATTTTGATTTCACGTGAATCTTCCTCTTCTAAAGGAAAAAAAAAACATAATATTAATAACAATCAAATTAATTATATTACAGTTAAATATCATTTTAAGAGTCTAGCGTAAGATAAATATTGTTACTAATATTAATTTACCTTGAATCACATTCTAACTGTCAGTTTAATTAAATTAGTATTATGACCAATATAATCGATTTAAATCTATTTATAACACTAAACAGGATTTGATGGATTACTCACTTGTAGAATTAACTGGCAAATAGAAAAAAAATATCAATATTATAATTCCAGGATAATGATATTTAATCAAGTTTTAGGAAATCTTACTTAATAACACACTTAAACTCTGAAATCGATATACATTAATCACTGTCTCAAAATTAATTTCAGTAAATAAATAAAAAATAGATCTGCGCAGGAGAATCTTGCCTCCTTTGAACTCTTTCACGAGGCAGCTCATAGCATCGGTAACCGAGTCGGCAGCACTCAGCAGGTCCTGCCTCCACGAGGACCCCAGCTTGGAACTGCGTCCCTCGCTCTCGGCCAGAGCGTCGGCCGACATCGGAGCCAGGACCTCAGTCGAGGCTTTCACGGCGCTGCCGGTGGGACTCTTGCCGCCGCTCGGCGACGTTGACGAGGACGGGGAAGATCGCGGAGAAAGCTGCTGATTCTGTTTTTTTTTTCAATTAATAAATATTATAATTAATAAAAAATTAATTTTTGTGTAAATTGTATAAACGGGAGAAGAACGCTGACGCAGCATTTGGTGTCGAAGTAGTGAGTTTTATCCATTTATTTACTACCTTGATCATTTTCATCAGCATTTCCAGCTGGCCCATAAGCTGCTTGCGGGAGTCCTGCAGTCCCAGCAGCTGTTGTTCCAGTTCACCTTTCCTCTGTCGCAGCACGGCGAGTTCTTCCATCAGCGGCACGTTGCCGCTGCCGTCTACGTTGCCTTCCTTCTCCTGCTCGCGCCTGTTTTTACAACACTTAAGACTTGAAGTGTTTCGTCGTAATAAAACTCGTGACAAAACTCATTAAATCGTAATAACTGCAATTAAGTAAACAAACCTGGGATCAATAAACAGTACATCAGACTGGTTGAATTATGGTTTTATAATATAATTCGAAATCACTCTGAATACAATGAAGATAAAACTGAGATTATCAAACAATTAACAGAATAAGAAATATAGAAATAATTATGCTACTTAAATAACGCATTGATCATACTATACAGTCCATTGGATTCAAACTGTCTCTCTCAACCATCTATGTGTCCGATCTATCTACCTATTTATCCATCCATGCATCTATCTATCCGTCTATCCATCCACCTATCTGTCTATCTATCTGTTCATCTATCCATCCATCTATCTGCCCATCTATCTATCCGTATATCCGTCTATTCGTCTATCCGTCTATCTATTTATCTATCTATCCATCCATCCATCCATCTATCTGTCTATCTATCTATCCATTTATCTATCTATCCATCCATCTATACATCCATCCATCCATCCATCCATCCATCCATCCATCTATCTATCTTTCTATCTTTCTATCTTTCTATCTATCTTTCTATCTATCTATCTATCTATCTATCGACATTATATGTTATTATATACATTCTTATGCCTTATTTATGGCTTTACCGTATGCGGGCGATTTCCCTGAGAATCTCCTGGTTTTTCGACTCGAGTTGCGCAAGCAGCTGCTGAGCACCGCTGGCCGCTTTATTATGATCCGATAGCGCTCCAATGGAGGCAACTTCGTCCTACAATTCAATTATTGTTTTCACTACGTTATTTCAACCTCGATTAGAACAATATTTAAAGGTACATCAGTCATGGAAGCAAGTTTATTGGTGTAGCGCGCGATCAGTCCGTGCTCGTCGTCTTCCCGACTCCAGCTAGATCCGAGTAAACGTAAAATAACACAGTTGGACGACATAATTATGATATTTATTATACAAGATCTCATTTATTTGAAAAATTCAAACCTTTGGATATTTCGCTGCAAGCTGTTGCCCCACGTGTCCGCGCTGCCCATCGTCGAACTGCGGTGAATGGTGGAGGGAGTCGACGGTCTAAATTAAAGGAATATTCCAATTAAATTAATAACGTGCTGCTATGGAGTCATTCATACGAATAAGTGACGACTGTCGATTTCTCCGGGCCTTCCATGTTTCTCCAGAGCTTGGTTTGGTTGTCCTCGCGAGTATCCGGGGTCCGAACACACCTGAGCGAGCGACGCAGGGCCGTACCGAGGCTATTCGGCTGCTTCGGATTTTTCTTCATTTTTAAAAATAAATAAACAGAAATTAGTGTTAATGCAAGTTTCCGTAAAATTGACGTAGCCGGTTTTTATTTCGAGCAGAAATAAAATTTTTAAATTAATTATAAAAATTCGGATAAAAATTAAAACAAAGAATTAAAAATACAGTAATTAAACATATTAAAAAATAATAATTAAAATAAATTAAATTAATCAAATGAAATAAAATTTCAAAAAATCACTGAGACAATAAGGAAGAAAAATACACATCGTACCTCTTCAACCGGCTGCATGAAATTAGTTTGAAATTCAATTAGACTTTTAGTCGAGTAAGCTTCAATCAAAATTTAATTTGCCACTTACTATGAAATGTTTGAAATTATCTGACCAATACAATACACATAAAATAAGTGAACATACAAGTATTTTTTTGATAATGACATTATCAAAATAAATTACTGGTGTATAGTATTCTCGTATTTCGTGTTCGGGTTTGTGCGAATCTGACAGGGGCACTCCCCGCCAAAAACACTCCTGGCACTGGTGACTCATCCCGGCAGGGCAGCGGTTGCACTGGTATCGGAGGCCGTAGAACGGCCCTTTCTGGCAAGAAACGCACTGAACGGGATGCACCACTGTTTGACCAAACATTGCTTTCATTAAGTTTGATTAAGTTATAGTAATTCAGGTTTGATTAGGTACCGGTTTCCGCTGCGGCAATGCGGTGCAGTAGAGGTAACCATATCAGGCAGGGCGGTCCGGGTTCCCCGAGCAGGGTGTCGAGGAAATCGTTGACCGATACTTTGGTTCCCTTCAAGTACGGGTACGGTTAAATCAGTGTGATGATATTCAACGATATCTTACTTACGGCGGGAAAGATGCTCGCCGTCAACGAGGGTCTGTATTGGAAATTTGCTTCCTCCCCGATCGCCACGGTAACTAACAGAATCTGTCGAAGAAAGTCGTCAAAGTTGCCCGTGATGAGCTGCCCGTTGGAGTCAGACATCTGCGAAAACATGACTGGAAAGCAAAAGCTGCTTGTTAGAAAAAAGACTCGAGCGTTTATTTGAAAAAAGACTTGCATCGAAGCTTGTCGGTCAGTTTCCCCCCGCAGAGCATAGCCAGAAGCAGTTTGACAGTGAAAACAGGGATTCGGTCAATCTCTTCCCTGCGGTATTAATAAGCGATCAAATGACGAGTTTCACAAAACGCGGTAAAACGAGCTTACACATTGTAAACTTGCACGATCCACTGCATCAAGTACAGCGTAGCGGGATGAACGTGAAGCTGCTGCGACACGGGTACTCGTTTGTTCAGGTGGACGTAGAGCGTCGAGATCAGCGTCTCGAGACGACACAGGGTCATCGGCGTGTGTAGGTCCACAGCGTTGAGACCATTCTCCCTATACGCTTCAATGAGATTCCAGACGTCAATGAGATGAACTAAAAAGAAAAACGAGCACAACCCCAGTTAAAGCCTATCGTCTCGTAGTACAAGTTCGACTATGTGAGTTACGGTGGGTCCTGCGTTGGACGAAACGCAGCTTGACTGCCGTTCTGTAGCTGGCCAGGCGTATAACGTCAAAGTTTTGCGACAGCAAATCATCTGCGAGATTGACTTCTAAAGCCTTGTTGAACGAGTTAAATGACTCTTGGTTGGATACCATGTTGCTTTCCTATATCTCGTAATCTGAGTGTGAATCTTGGAATACAAAAGTTACATAGTATATTTTAAGAATGCCCTTATGACTCTTGTGTTGTGTGGGCTGTGTGTGAACTTCGGGCGAATCGTAAACACACAGACGTGACACAGACGATGGCAAAGTACTAATGCCGCATTCCAGTTGGCAGTGTTTCCGCTATTGCAACTTCTATTTTGTTTATTTCTTAACCTGTTCTACACTCTTACATTATTCAAAATCGTGAGTACTGAATACAATGAGCTATAATTAAAATACGAAATGAGAAATATCATGAATATGTGTGACAACTTTAGTTTTTCGAAAAGTTGAAGTTTCCCGCCAAAGTTGAAGTACTACCAGTCGGTCACCTGATTTGTCGGAACGGTCAAGGACGTTTTGTGTATTTTTACCCGCCCGAGGGCAACATTGATTTTAGCCTCTCTGCTTGTTCATTACAGGCATGTTGTGTGTTCTATTTTACGCAAACCTCAAGTGCCGCCAAGTTCTCGAGTGCCCCCAGCGCGCTAAACAGGGCCACTAATACAATATTTAAAAGAATGTCTGTATTTGACTTGAATATTAGGAAAACGAGCTCAGAAGAATTGCTTAAAATTACAAGTAAATGTAGTTGTACTAAAAGACATCATCAAACAAGGAATTAATAATAATATATAAATATATTGCGTACTACACTTCATCTGAATGAGATATTTATCTTTTAAGAAATAGCAGTTGCGTTTCTTCTTTAGATGTAGATCAAAGCTGTACTCTTACTAAAGACGGTTTAGTTTTCATATGAAATGAACTGAACGTAAATCAACTCTACCTTGACTCTACCCATTTCCTACTTGCTCACTTTCAGGTGATGCTTAAATGATATCTTGACGACTATTACAAATGTGGGAAAACGAAGCTTGCTAGATGTATACATAGATATTTAGATAAATTTACGTGTCACATTACAGTACCTTGAAATAACCGAGAAAACATTATTAAACTATCAAACTAGCATCTAAAGTTTGACTTCACGGTATAAAAGATAACTGATTATATACCATATAACTCATGTTTCATTTCAAAGCACCTGCAGTTTATTCGGACCTTCATCGGTATCTCCTTGACAGTTCAACGCGCGCGCCACCTACCGAGTAACGGTAGAAATAACTCTGTCAGGTCCCAAACAACAACAAAAACAACACAGTTGATGTGTTCTAGGTGGCTTGAAACTTGTCCCAGCAATGTGGACGGTACAATGGCTGGTTAGTCTCCTATTCATCGTAAATAACAAGTTCTATAGTGATGCTATACAAAGACCTTTTGGCACGTGAATAATGCAAGTTCTATGGAAGTGGCTCGAATAGGCCGATAAAACTTTGGTTCTGGAGAATTATAACTGTGCCATGTATTCTTGGTTCTCTAGAAGTTAAAGCAGATCTGCAGAGTTTGAACTCTAGCGTGTGAATCTTAAACCCATACTCCCTGTGCACGCCGCTGCATAGAATTCGGATATTTGGTGGCTGGATACTTGGAGATTTAGTTTCACCCTTCCAGCAACCTTGTCGGTATCTCTCCTTCTTGTGTTAACAGAAGAACTTGATGGTGAGCGGCTGCTCTTGGGCGTCGAGGTTAAAAACATTTTTGAAAATATAGCGAGAGAAGTGCTTCATCGACGATTTCAACGCTATCTGTGACTTCAACTATCTATTTGTTTATCCATCTATTTATTTGTTTAACTGTCAATCTATCTATCTATCTATCTGTCTATGTGTCTGTCTGTCTATCTATCTATACCTTTACCTATCGATCTATCTGTCCTTCAGTCTGTCTATCTGTCTGTACATCTATCTATCTATCTATTTATCTATCTATCTATCTATCTATCTATCTATCTATCTATCTATCTATCTATCTATCTATCTATCTATCTATCTATCTATCTATCTATCTATTAGTATTTGTAATTAATTACATTTTTTAGGTAAACGTAATGGCAATACTATATTACATTCTATATTGATTTAACTGTGTCATTAAACAGTTATTGTAATCGCCTGAAATATCATCAAAACCCGAAAGGGCAATTAACGATTAACAACTATGATTTGCTCAGTCTGGAGCTCTTCGAAAAAGCTTAACAAGGCTATTCTAACGACGCACCAACAGTATCTAGTATGACACAGTTGTTCTCCTCAAATTAGCAAGTTTATTTTTCGTCTCTAGTGTTACAGGTCTAGGTTAATAGTTTATAAATTGAATTTAAAAAAAATATATTTAATTCTTCAACTGATGCGCCTGGCTCCTCGGTTTTCCTATCGACGCCCATTCCCACTTGTTACCACAGTGGATCAAAATCGGATCTTTCTTGCCCACGCTCCGGTCGCGCCTATTCGGTTAGGAAAGCCGTTTCTTACGTGAAGTCTTATGTCACACCTATTTTGCACCCCTGCTCCCAGTGGTGTAGGTTTTCCAGACTATATAGGCAGAACATTTTGACGGTGAAACGCAATTAATAAGGCACGTAATATGTGCTGCAAAACGTATCATGTTGGAGCACGCTACTTAAATTCGAACTGATTGTTGATTTGGTCGATTCATTTACGTACATGAAACGTGCAATGGTGAGATATTCGCCAGCAGAGCATTAGGAAATGTGATTAGTAATCCATTACGCGCGCGCTACTGGAAAAAAAAACCGTTGGTTAATCGATTACAGAGGTTTGTGGCGAATACAACACCAAATTTCTGTCTATCCATCCATGCATGCACTATTTTCTCTTTCTTCTCTAGTTTCTTCATTTATCCTTCCAAATCCTCTACATCGCAATGTTTTGACTTGTTTACTGCGATCGTAGCGCCACATAGCGTCTTCACTTGGTACTGTTAACACTTAACCACTTAACAGAAACAAACAGAGCGTCGTCGCACCGGTTGTCTTCTTCAAGTTCGCAAATGTCGTTTGCAAGATGAATTATCAACAAGTTGGTCAATGCACAATGGAATCGCTTTCCTTGGTTGGTAAAAGTAAGTTTACTTGGCTGATTTCTGATTTCGGCAAGGCCTTGCTTCTCTTCGAAGCTGGTAAGAAGCGTCTACGTTCCGAAACATTCACTGCGTGTGGAGCTGCTTGGTACGTCGAATACACTTTGCAAGGTGGCAAGGGTGCATCAGGGCCTGGACTTGGACAACGAGATTAAGAGAAGCAACCTCAATTCCTGGGTGTTTACCTCGTCCAGTTATGGCATAACAGCCCCGTCCTTGTCGATATGGCGTTCACTCTCAAAGCAGCGGCCTCAGCTTCCCCACGTTATGAAGAACTTGCTTTGAGAAAGAGCAAGCTGTGGTTCCGAGCTCCCTGTTCTGGTTGGGGTTTTCGTGAATGCATTCTAACTGATAAGATTCATCCAGCAAATAAGAAGGTTCAAGTGGAGTCATGCTGGAAGTCTGTCATCAAGTGCTGGACAACAAGCATCCTTTTGACGTGCCCTACCAAAAGGTTCTTGATCTAACGGAAATTTTTCGAGGAAAGAACCCCACCCCGGACATATCCGTCATCGTTGAATCGCAAGTCTACCCTGTGCACCGTGCCATCCTAAGCGGCCAGAGTCCCGTTTTCGAAAGAATGTTGCAGACTGAGGTATATGATGAGTATACAAGTATAGCTTTAACTTCAAACTTAGACATTTCTTAATGGTCTTGTAACATTTTCAGATGGTGGAAGGCCAAACAGGAAATGTCACAATCACTGACGCTGTAGCTGCCGACTTTGATGTCTTTCTCCAGTATCTTTACTCGGGAATGTACCCGGAAAACTTTGAGAATCGAGTGAAAGAAGACGCTTATTTCGCTATGCGGGGATTACTTCGAGAATGTTGAACTGGATTATAAACCTGCCTTTGAACTTCTGGTGTTTGCTGAGTTGTACCCAGACCCAGACCTGCAGGAGACGAAGACTAAAGCGCTCAACTATCTCGTTTCCCATCCGCAGTTCGTTAGAAGTGAAGACTGGAAGGTTTTTGAGAAAACGTCTCCTGTTGAAGCTTTCCAGCTAATGAAATTAGTCTTCCAAAAGAAGTGTGGCGTCTAAACTAGATAACTTAATGGTTTAATCCTGACATTTTAATCTGCTTTTGTCTTCAAGAGATTGTTCGAACGAGATCTTTGAAACTGGGATGGAAGGTTTTTTGCATTTTTTCAACGGTAAAAATACACCTGTAATTCTGCCATTATGCTGCTCTTGTTAAAGCGATTATAAAGAGCGTTAAAAAGATATGGGTTTATCATCACCGTTGATCTGGTAAATGAGTTTTCTGTGTAGACTTTGCACGAAATTGTGATTACACCTCTGTCCCAATGCGGATCTGAAACACTAAAATCAATTTAATAAGTTAATTAGATTTAACAGAAAATAATTTTATTTTCTGTATTTCTCGTCTTACTCTATAAGTTATTCGCCCTCTATATTAGGAAGTGAGTTAGTTTCTTGGGAAAAGACCACGTATTGCCTCGTGGGGACAAGTCAAGCGTGCATTAGGTCAAGGTCATGGGGTCAAAAGCGGGGTTATTGCATCGTCATACAAGGTCACAGTATAAGGACTAAGAATTCCAAGTTCAGGAAGAAAAGTTAGATGATTTGAGCAAGACTTCAAAGGCCGAGAAGAAACGAAACTTTTACAGTCACGTATGTGCTCATATGGTGACATGTCACCTTGTGGAAGTTAAACTAGGCATCCTGTATACCACGATCGCAGCGCCACGTAGTGCTCATAATTAAGACTAATAGCCGAAAGCCTAGCAGACGTCTCGCCTCCGGTTCGTCCACGTTGTTTTTGCAAGATGAGTCGACAAATAGGCAAATGCACAACAGAATCGCTTTCCTTGGTTGATAAAAGTAAGTTTACCTGGCTGATTCCCGATTTTGACGAGGCTCTAGGCGTTATGGAAGCCGGCAATGAGAGTGTTTTTTCTGAAACATTCACTACATATGGCAGTGCGTGGTACGTAAAGTTAGTACTCAATACGGCGCAAGGCGGTCTTGGCGCAGCACAAGCCAAAGTTGGAGAAGAAAACGAGCAGAAGCAATCCAAAGCGCTGGGTGTTTTCGTCCATTCCAAGAAAGGCCAATTTCCTGTCAACGTTAGTATGACATTCACTGTAAGGGCAGCATCGTCAGCTTCCCCGAGTTGTGTGGAACTTGTCTCACTCAAGACAGATTACTGTATCGGAAAGCTATGGGTTGGGGTTTTCCAGAGCTAATCTCAGTTAACAAGATTCACCCAGCATACAAAGAAGTCCAGCTGGAAGTCATGATGGAAGTATCTAATCGAGCGGTGGTCAAACATCCCTTTGGTATGGCTCACCAAAAGGTTGTCGAGCTAACGGACATTCTTCGAGGAGACAGCCCGAGCCCAGATGCTTCATTCACCGTCGGATCGCGAGTCTTTCCTGTGCATCGTGTCATCCTCGATGGCCAAAGTCCTGTTTTTGAAAGAATGTTCAAGACTCAGGTAACAGATGGTTTTTCTTCCTAACCTTAAGGCTCTTTGATGAACGGTTTATTGCTTTCAGATAGTAGAAGGCCAAACTGGAAGTGTTACCATAAACGATGCCGCAGCCGATGACTTTGAGGAGTTTCTTCAGTACCTCTACTCGGGAATGCCTCCGGAGAATCTCGGGGAACGAGCAAAAGCCCTGTACGTGCTAGCCGACAAGTATGCAGTGAAGCCGCTTGTCTTGCTTTGCAAGGATTATTTCAAGAATGTTGAACTTAATTTTAAGACTGCCTTTGAACTTTTTGTGATTGCCGAATTGTACCCATCAGACTTGCTGGAGACTAAGATTAGGGTCTTGGAATATCTCGCTTCCAATCCGCAGTTTGTTACGAATGACGAGTGGGAGAAATTTAGGGAAGCATCCCCTGATGAAGCACTACAGTTGATGACATTGGTCTTTCAAAAGAAGTGTGGCGTTTCGTTTTAAAGGCAATACTGTCGCTTGAAATATGTTTTGCTCTGAAAAATTGCTTTGAATATGAATTGCCACATTTTGTAACTGGCACGAAATTTTCCTCCGGTAAAGCAAAACGATTTAACGGTACTCCAGCATTTAAAATCAAATAAATAGATGCACGGGTTGTAATTGTTTATTTTTCAAGTTACATTATATCTTTTCAATGTGAACTTATTACATTTGCCACCAGTTTGTTTGCGTCACTGCTACAAATTACTTGATTTTTCCATACTGTCTAAACGATTTCAAGTCCGCAGCATTTCAACATGACCGTCCAAGGAGAAGCGTCTTTTCCTATTCCAGTGGACAATCGAGTAAAGCAGTCGTAACGAACTACACGCGTAGGTTTGTCACAACCCAGATCTAGCAATCGAATCGCAAATATTATTTCCTGTACCTGTCATATCAACTCTTAATAGCTGTTACGTAGTTCGCCTTCATTCCTCTTGATGTGCATTTGTTTCCTTGAAAGCGAGTTGCATTAGCTTGCTGGCGTACCTGCATCGCACAATCGCCCTCTAGTGTTCAATTTAGGCACTACTTACTACGAAATGGAGCAACAACAAAGTCGGAGAACATTTTCCTGTTCGTCTACGTTGCTTTGCAACATGAATCGAAAAACTGCAGAATCGCTTTCGTTGGTTGGTAACAGTTAGTTTACCTGGGGGGTTTAGGCTTCATGAAAGCCGGTAATAAGTATGTTCTTTCTGAAATATTCACGGCAAGTGGCAGTGAATGAAATGCAAAGTTACAACTCAGTATGGCGCACGGCGGTCACATTGCAGCCAGGAACGGAGTGAGAGAAGGAAACGAGCAGAAGCAATCCGGAAAGCTGGGCGTCTTTCTCGTTTGCTCCAAAAATCAATGTCCTGTCCATGTTAGTATGGCGGTCACTCTAAAGGCACCATCGACAGCTTCCCCTAGATACCAGGCACTTGTCTCAAGGAAGACAAAATATTGTTATGGAAAAGTTGTTGGTTGGGGTTTCTTACAGCTAATCTTTGTCGACAAGATTCACCCACCAAAAGGCTAGGGATCTAACAAGCATACTCCGGGGAGACAGCCCGAGCCCAGATGCGACATTCATCGCTGGTTCGTGACTCTTCCCCGTGCATGCAGCGAAGTCGCTTATCTTGCTTTGCAACGATTATTTCGAGAATATTGAACCTGATTATAAGACTGCCCTTTGAACTTGTCTTGTTTGCCGAGTTTTACCCATCAGACCTGCGGGAGACTAAGATTAGGGTCTTGGAATATCTCGCTTCCAACCCGCAGTTTGTTACGAACGACGAATGGTTGAAATTTGACAAAGCGTCGCCCGGCGAACCTCTGAAACTGATGAAATCGGTTTTTCGAAAGAAGTGTGACGTTAAGTGATGATTCTTATGTGTCTGTCTCGTCCTACCGCTCAGCCGGTTCTTGAGTTCGCCCAGAAGAGTTTCACCCAACTACGACTTTCTTAAGATACTGTTCTTTCCGGTAAATAGATAGACGTAGATAGTATCTATTTATCGATAGATAGATAGATAGATACGAAAATAGATGGATAAATAGATACAAAGGTAAATATGTAGATAAATAGAGAAGTTACCAAATTCGCTAGTGACACCTAGCGGAGGCATTTAGAAGTATTTTGCCCATGATCCGCCATTACCCGTCGTACTTGTTGCTAGGCCCGTATAGTTTTTCGAAAAGTTTGCTTGTTGTACTGAGAATTATGAGTGAAAATATGAGAGAAGTGTGGTCAAAATGTATACAGAACCTTCCTCAGATCACGCAAGAATTAATAAAACACTACTTTTCGTCGCATCGGAAAGACACTACAATCGCAGCGAACATTATGTTTTCTCCGTATTCTCCGGAATCCAAGTAGTGAAACAAGGCGTTAAATTCATCCGCGGTCTCCATGCCAGTGTAAAGTATTAACAAGCTACGAGTTTCTTTGACACTGTCAAAAGACATCTGGCAGGATTTGAGTTCTTCAGTTTGACAGCGGCCGAAGCCAGTTCGCGTTGTACATCTTCACATGAAACCGATCCTGAAACGGGACTTTCTGGTGGAAGATCTAGAAGCGAAGAATCAAAACTGGGCCCAGCGCAGTTATCGTTACTCTGAAGTGGTGGCGGTCTGCAAGCGTAAGATCCTGCTGTTTACATACATCACGAGTTTTGTTACCCAGTGAAGTTCCACCAGACGGTTCTCGCTTCTTGGGTGGCTTCCTTGGCTGTGGTTTGACTTAGAGTCAAATACTGAGGGTAAGACACCTGGCCTCAATTCCTGTCGTCGTCTCGATGGCGGATTGTAGCAATAGAAGTCTTCGACTCTGTAATGCTTAAAGGGCAAGTAAAGGATTCGATTAGAAATATGAAATCGAGAGAG
>JAIQCU010000235.1:0-68260 GCA_022114935.1 Leptestheria dahalacensis | reverse complement strand
CATCATTCAGGACCCTTTTTTTGCTCTAGACTGTACCATATACCATTCTGTGCTACAACGTACTGTATCTTCTGCTAGTATACTGTACTATACACAATACTATACTAAACAGTATTATACCGTACTATACCGTATAATAAACTAGAACTAGACTATGCCATATTATACTATACTACATACTATCCTATATACCGTTTACTATATACTTTACTAAACTGAACAATACTAATAATTTTAATTAATTTTAATTTTAGTATCATTTTTAAAAATATTTCTCTGAGTTAAGGGAGAACCATGTATACTGTATTATATACTACTTAATCAGGTAATAATCTGACATGTTAAATGACGCAAGCTTATCGTTTTTTTGTTTTATCATATAGTTTTTTTAATAGCAAAATCAAAACCAGGAAGGAAAGTTCGTACAGGGAAACTCGAGAGTTAAAACTCGATATCGAATAATTTTATCGCCTCCCATTAATGGCCAACGTATCACTCGTTTGCCATATGCTTCATATCGCTTCAAGGCGTGTTACTTTGCCGACAGGAAAAGGATTGGCTGTGAAGGTTTCCCTTCGTTATGACGAAAGGAAGTAAAAATTAAAAAAAGATGAACGACAGGTGTAACATTCAGAATCAAACTTAAACGCAAGATTAAATAATCGGATTCATTGGATTTAACATATAAAACACAAAAAAATCAAGGGTTTAATCAAATTGACGCATTATAGGTTTCATTAAAACACGAGTTGCTCTGGACCGGGAAACACAGCCGTTCTATTGGTTGACAGTCGTCGCTCAGGATCACGGGATCGTTCCGTTAAGTTCCTCAGTGGAGGTAAGAATCTTTCTACCAAATATTCGCAATTGAACCGACAGAACGGAGTAATTAAGATTCGCGGATTTTTCCACTGGGTTAACCTCTTTGTTTACAATGGAGATTTAGCCTTGGCGTTCCTTAGTGAAGGGACCAGGTGATCGATAATCAATGGCGTTGAATTAGCTTTTCAGAAAGGTCTTTCACAAAGAGAATGATTTGCGGTTGGAAGATTAGAAAAAGAGTTATCGAGTGAAAGTAACTGACATCACCAATGAACTTTTCACCTCGTAGTTCTTTTTCAGTGAATTGCGTAATTAAGCTTGTCATGTATAAAGGAGGGGAAAAAATCGAAAGCAGCTTTTCTAAATGGGTTAACTGAAACCTGTAAGAACGTATACCGAAAGTTGGTTTCAAAAAAAGTTCAGCAAGAGGTTAAGAGGAATTCAACAGGTGTCCTTGAGAGGCTTTACATTGAGGTTAAGTACGCACACAAGCATAACTCTTGAACTTTTAGTCGGTTTTCTTGAGAGGATACTTTCGTGATATTCGTACGAGAAGATTGAATGCAATTTAACTTAATTACATAACTTGGTAGTTAATGGTGTTAATTCGATATATATTTATTTAAGATGACGATAATCTTACGCAATTTTATTCTGTGGATGTTTTTGAATTTCACAGCTCGTTTTACCTTGACCTTTTTTTTTAAACCAAAGAAAATATTTTCAGTGGAATTTTTTTAAAAGTCAGATTTCACACAATATTTCATTTGTTATTCCGGGCTGGGTCTCGCGCTCTCTCTCTCTGCCATCAATTCTCGCACACGAGTTCGTCTAGTCGCTGGCCGGAATTAACGAGCCAGTCTTCACGTACTTGTCAAAATATCTCGACAATTTTATCCAACAGCAAAATTGGAAGTTCTAGTCCGAGTCCGAGGGGTTCGCAAGTCTTGAAAATCGCCCTGAAAACTCGCAACACACTTCTGTGGACTTGAGAACCCCTCGATCCTGTCCTCTTTATTTTTTTCCATCGTCCTAGTATTACAGTACATCCCTAATGAAACGTACATGTGTAACCGTAACATATATGTCACCGAAAAAGCCCCTCCCCCCGTCAAATTGGTCAAATCCGCTTATATGACAGATACCCGAGACGCTAAATCAGAAGGCTAACTAGACTCGAGGGAAGGCTTTTCACAAATTGAAAAGAGGAAATAAACCAAAACTGTGAAAGTTTCGTTTCTTCTTCTTTTCCTTAAGCGCAAGTGTGAAAAAGTTGGTGACCGCCTGTGACGTAATAGTCACGTGATCATCTGTTTGGTTATTCACTATAAGCCAGCGTTTATGGCTTCAAGGTCATCGATGACTTGGCATTCAGCAGCAGCACTTATGAGAGGATGGCAGTTATGCTAGTCACGTGACTGTGACGTCACGTTTGGCTGTTCACGTAAAGGGAGCCCTTCAAACATAGTTGAATTCTCTACTGACCGGTGACTGCGGAGACGAAAGTGATAAATCGACTATTCACGTGACCGTGACGTCATCCGTGGTCCAGCTAATCTAGCTAAGGAATCTAAATGATACGGATGGCAATAGAGAGGGTCACGTGACTCTAACGTCGTTCTTTTATTATGAAGTCACATGACTATGACGTCAACTTCTGTGCGACTGGGTTTAAAGAGAATAAGTAAATACCATGGCTGTGTTTGTCAATTTCCGTTTGTTTGATCACGTGACCGTGACGTCACTGTGGGACTTCATTGTACTTCTTTTTGTCTTAGTAGGTTATATTACGGTGGTATATTTGTACGGATAATAGGTTTTTGTGAGAGTCTTGGACGTCAATGACCACGTACCGCTGACTGTGGAACCCATCTACTGGGCCCGCGTCCTGGAGAATTCTCCGCCGGATACTCCTATCGTCCAGCTAGCCGTAGAGGATCGGGATTTCGCTGGAAATGACAACATTACGTATAAGATCAGCGCTGGCAATCCGCAGTCACTCTTCAATATTAATTCGCGCACCGGTCAGTTTTTTTCTAGTCTCATATAAAGTCCCGATGGAATTTTAACAGACGGATAAATAGATCGATTCATAGATATAGATATAGACAGATAGATAGATAGACAGAGATAGACAGAAAGACAGAAAGAAAGAAAGATAGAGATAGATAGATAGATAGGTAGTTAGATAAATAGATAGATAGATAGATAGATAGATAGATAGACAGATAGATAGATAGACAGAGATAGACAGAAAGACAGAAAGAAAGAAAGATAGAGATAGATAGATAGATAGGTAGTTAGATAAATAGATAGATAGAGAAATAAATAGATAGATAGATAGATAGTTAGACAGATAGATAGACAGATAAATAGACAGATAGATAGACAGATAGATAGACAGGTAGATAGACAGATAGATACATAGACAGACCGATAGATAGATAGATAGATAGATAGGATAGGTGAATAGATAAGTATAGATAGATAGGTACGTAGAATTCTAGATAGATAAACAAGTAGATAGGATGATAGAGAAATGGACTGACAGACGGAAAGATAGATGGGCAGATAGAGGAACAGATAGATAGAAAGGAAGGTAGAAAGACAGACAAGTTGATATACAGACAAGTAGATACATAGGATGATAGACAAATTGACAGATAGACGGACAGATAAGTAGCTAAACAAACAGATAGATAGTAAGAAAACTATTAAATAGATAGACCATTAATACTTGCGATACTACATTACATGCCACATACAACAAACTAAATTAATCGATCATTAAATCCAAAACTTTCAATTGCCTATCCGTCAAGGCCTGATATCGACGACCGGCCGGAAGCTGGACAGGGAAAGCCAAGATGAGCACGTGTTGGAGGTAAGAGATATTCACCTTCCGTTCTGGACAATAACTATACAACAGAATCAGATTCACGTCCTAACCTACCTGGGGGGTGGGGGGGGATCCTGCATGAGTTACGAGGCCATTGACGGGGTCTTGCGGGATCTTTACCCAAAAGAAGATGAAAGAGAAATATCGATTCTTCTCCCTCTCTGCGGTTCCGCTGAAAGATGAAGAGCGATGATTTATAGTTTGGACGCCATTTGTTGTCATCATCCATGGGGTGCCACACAACAAACGCGGAAAATACCAGAAATAAAAAAAAATTATAGAAAAACAGGGAAAAAACAATGAGGAGTTACTTTATAAGACAAGATAAAGGAAAAAAAGGAATAATTGTTATTTTTTTGCAATGTTGGGTTTAAGGTGGCGGTCAGCGATAATGGGACGCCCGCGCTGGGGTCGACGACTCGCGTCGTTATCCATGTCGTCGATGTCAACGATAACGATCCCGAGTTCCTGGAACGTTTTTATAAAATTCAGATCCCGCCGGTCGTTGTCGTCGCCGTTGCCGGGAAGAATGGAGTCACTGAAGTTGCCCAGGTAAAACCAAAAACTTGGCTCAATAAATATTTAAATTGATTTAGAGAAATGATAATAAAATAAATAGATGAATTGTTTATTATTTTATTATTTATTTATTTTGCTTCACGCTTAGCTGTTCTTTCTCGGGGCTTTTGACTTTCTGCTCGAGCGGTTGAATATTTTAAGTAACTGTGTGTAATTAATTTTACCCGTTAGTTTTCTAACGGTACCGGTCATTTCGCAAATTCTAAGGTAATTCATCTTACGGTTAATTGAAATTTCCCTTTTATTAAATTATTTTTTGTAATTACGAGTTTATCTGGAGCCGGTCAATACTGAATTTAACAGTTAATGGTCATTTTAGTAATATTTAATAGTTATAGTAATATTTATAATTATCGAATTAGTAGACATTATCATAATTATCTCATTAAAGTAATAGTCAGCTATTTTCAATCACGCAATAATTCTGAAAAAATAAATTAGTTAGTGAAATGAAATTAAACTTAAATTCAATTAAACCGTATTGAAATTCGGTTCGGGTTTTGAGCTTAACTAGCTTGTTTGCTAATTTTTTTTTGCTTGTTTGCACACGTAAAGGCTCATAATGGCTTGGACGCTTTGAACGAGTACGACGAAGAGGCGAATATATCGTCGACGTGGATCACCAGCTCGGCCCCGGCCAATGATTTATGGGCCACTGCCGTGTACAGGGTAAGAATCTACCGGGGCGCCCCGAAATTTATGGCTTTTCGCACTTCGCTCCGTTCACTTTTCGATATCAATCAGCTAATAAGCGGCTCACTTGGGCTCCGATGATCGATTTCTCCAAAGAATCCATTCATTCTTCTTCGTTCTATCTGGTTTACATAAGGTTTATTAGCATCTAAAATCTCTCTTAAACCAATTAACTTTTCTTATAAAAAAAATTAGGGAATCAAATTAGAATGAGATTAATTAAACTGTTGCAAAGATTCGAGAACGTGAATTCGAATCACCGTTATGACAAGGAGCCGATTGACAGGGGAGATAAAAATTTGCCTGAAAAATCTGGCTTTATTGGAATTCCACCGACTGTGGAATGAGAGTAGCGCTTTCCTGCTTCGATATTGCCTTGCACGCTTCTTTTACGACATTACAAAGTCTTTTTGCCAAATCTCAGCTTCCGGCTGTTGGCTAGCGCGCTGTTCTTTCGACTAGTGACCGTAGCAGCGTTGCTAAGTTCTATCGAATGTATTAACGATCAAGATTCTTTAAGACAGCTAGGATTTGGTATAAGGTTCGCGTGAGATTCTGAAATAATAAGGTAAAATAGGTGAGTCATGACTCATTTGTAGAGTCGTGAGTCACTGAGAGTCGAATAAGCACTTAACTAGGTTTACGATTCTGCAACAATAACTAGGATTTTCGGGTAAGACGCGTGAGATTCTGAACTAATAGGTGAGTCATGACTCATTCCTAGAGTCGTGAGTCACTGAGAGTTGAATAAGCACTTAAATCGCTCATATTAGAGTTGTACGACGTTAGTTATGGACGTATAGGCAGTCAAAGTAATGGTCGGTAGGATTCATCAGATTCTAAGGATGCACTTGAGAATCTTGAAGAATGCCAAGTCTTGCTGAGAACGAGGTTATCGTGAGTCATTGAAGAGTCATTTTCTAGTCAAGTAAGAATCGTAGAAGACGATAGTAAGTTTAATCTGTGAGTCACGACTCATTCATTGAGTCATGATTCACTGAGAGTCTGATAAGTCGGAATAGTCTTGCGTTAACACGAGCTTTCAAAGTTCAGACGTCGTTCAAAAAGGACGTTACGATTCACGGGATTCTTAAGATTTACGTGAGAATCTTGTGAATCTCAGTTCTTGTTGTAACGAGGATATCGTGAATCATTGAAATTCATTCTGTTACGCAGGTTTGAAAATCATTAGAAAGTCACTGAATAGTTGTGTTTTCCTACAGAGTGACTCGGGATAAAGATTCGTGAAGGATTCGCCGAGATTTACGAAAGAATCATCGTGAATTTGCACCACGGTTAAAATCTATTGTAGGAATCATGAAAGATTCAAAACAGAGTAAAGATGTTCGTAAGATTCACCGAGAGTCTTGTAAAAGCTGCCTACCCCAGCCAGTTCGCGGAAGTCATTTGCATAAATGCCCCTAATTGGAAGCAGGATATCAAGTTTGTCCATTGTTTTCTTTAAGTAATGGAAGAAGCAGTCGATTCTGTAGTCAGTCGATGTATAGAAGTCGTAGTATCAAGGATTAGTCCAGCCGTAGTTTTGAGTAAAATAATAAAGAAACTCTGTCGTTTTTGGTTCGATTGAAAGTTTTTGATCCTGATGACTCTGATTGGTGAACGATATGGTCACGTGATCTAAGAGCCGTTTGTTTGCAGTTTAGCTTCTCTATGTATCTATGAATTTACATATCTATCGATCTACTTTTTCTGTCTGTCTATCTGTATGTCCTTATCTATCTATTTATCTATCTAGTTATCTATCTGTCTATCTATCTATCTGTCTATCCATCTGTCTATCCATCTATCTATCCATCTATCTATCTACCTCCATCTACCTGTCTGTCTATCTGTGTATATCTGTCTTAACTACATATATGTCTGTTTATCTACCTACCTGTCTATCTATCCATCCATTTATCTATTTCTCTATCTATCTATCTATCTATCTATCTATCTATCTATCTATCTATCTATCTATCTATCTATCTTTCTACTTATAATCTGTTTATCTACCTATCTGGCTATCCATCCATCCATTTATCAATCTCTCTCTCTATCTTTCTATCTATCTGTCCGTCTATCTGTCTATCTGTCTATCTATCTATCTATCTCCCTCTGTCTATCTGTCAGTCTATCTGTGTATATATCTTTCTAACTATATATATGTCTGTTTATCTCCCTATCTGTCTATCTATCCATCCATTCATCTATCTATCTATCTGTCTATGTATCTATCTATCTATTCATCTATCTGTCTATCCATTTACTGGGAATCGTCTGACTTCAAAAAAAAATTAAGTATAACTACATTATCCTCTATAAATATAAAGAATTATAACATATTTAAACTGTATAGTTAACTTAATTCAGTAATCTTGTTTTTACTTTGCAGGTTTCAATTTCAATTTTATTTCCAGTTATAAATTGTATTTCAATTTTATAATATTTATATAAAAAGGCGCTAATACCGGGATTTGGTTACAGGTGGTCGCTTTCGACAAGGACAGTGGTGTCAACGGCCAGCTCGAGTACAGCTTGACCGGTACTGCCCGGTCTCTGGCCAAATTCCGCATTCATCCGGATTACGGAATCATTTACGCCCAGAAGACGCTACGGCCCGGCAATGAATTTACTTTCAAGGTAATTGGTATTAATTCTGCAATTAATCTTATATTAATAATTCGACTGTTTTGAATTAATATTAATTGAGTTTGAAATTAATTAAAGGTTAAGGCAACGGACAAGGGCAATCCACCGCGTTCCGCTGTAGTCTCACTGCTGCTCAGTGTCGTCGCCGTTCCCGGTCTGCCGAACCATCCGCCGGAGATCAGCGGCGACTGGATCCGGCGTGCGGATGTCATGGAATCGGATCCGGTCAATCACGCTGTAACGTTCGTCCATGCCAGCGATCCGGATAACGATACTTTATGGTTTAATATCGTCGGTAATGTTTCTTAACCTCCTTCTGATTGGTGTATCGCTTCTAATTAGCCGCTTTTTGATTAAAAGGGTAAAATTATAAAGCAATTAGAGAACGGGTAGGCGTAAGTAGTCAACAGACCAACTTTGCAGTTGAATGTGAAATCGTAGAGACGACATTGAATCGCAATTAAAGTTTTAATTGAACAGTCAGATTCACGTGCTTTTCAGCTCTCGGCGCGTGTGGGCCCGCACTTGAGATGCAAGTTTACACACTGAAAGGCAAACTGAACAGGTGTTCGTAAACTACTGCATTACCGAGTGAACGGAATGAAGAGTCTTTAAATATTTGTAATTTCTAATTTACTTTTAACTTTTAATGTAATTTGAATTAAACAAAAATTTTCCCTGTAAAGGAGGGAACGAACAAGGAAAGTTTGGCGTGCACCAGAGAACTGGAAGGATCTTTCTAGCCGGATTGCTGGATTCTGAAGAGACATCCAACTATACGCTCAACTGTAGTGTTACTGACGGGATCCATACTGTTTACACTCAGGTAAACTATCTTTCTATACTTTAGTGTCTGTAATTTAATAACATTTTATGTAAATTTAAATTTGATTGAATCGATGATGCAAATGGGGTTTGTTGTGTATGCGTGCCAGGTGGATATCCATGTGGTGGATGTCAACGATCAGTACCCCGTGTTTACCGAGCCGGTTTACAAGGCGGAGGTTTCCGAGACGGCCAGACCGGGGACGGAAATTGTGCAGCTTAGCGCACGGGATGCCGATCGGGATAAACGAGTTTTCTACGCCATCCACTCGGCATCGAGTCTTTCATCTCTGCACAAATTTCGAATTGATTCAGAGCGAGGCATGGTGACCCTGGCCGATGCTATCGACAGGTACATCTACGTCGTAGAGATTGTTGTTTTCAGAATATGCACAGTTTAATTTTATTACTAAACTTTAATATGATTACTAGTGGCTAGTTTGAGGCTTTTAAAAACCTTGGTTTCTAATTCGTTTATTGGTTGTGTTGTTAAATTTAGTTTGGTTAATGATTAGCACAGGTGTTGGTTGGATTATTTGAATTGATTCTGTGTTTCCTCTCAGAAGATTAGAAGTTTTAGCTTTAAATTTTTAAAGTTGATTCAAGTTAGTAACGAGTAATACCGAGTTATAATCAAGTTACTTTCAAGTAGCTGTTCATTTTTCTAATGTAATTATTGAGTCACTATAAAGTAATTGTCAAGTCATAATTAAGTTGTTAGCAATCTGTTATCAAGTAATTGTCCAGTAACTGTCAAGTAATTATCAAGTAGTTACCAAGTAGTTACCAAGTAGTTATCAAGTGGTAATCAAGTAGTTATCAAGTAGTTATTAAGTAGTTTTCAAGTAATTATCCGGTAGTTTTCAAGTAGTTATCAAGTAGTTATCAAGTAGTTATCAAGTAGTTATCAAGTAGTTATCAAGTAGTTTTCAAGTAATTATCAGGTAGTTTTCAAGTAATTATCAGGTAGTTTTCAAGTAGTTTTCAAGTAGTTATCAAGTAGTTATCAAGTAGTTATCAAGTAGTTATCAAGTAGTTATCAAGTAGTTATCAAGTAGTTACCAAGCAGTTACCAAGTAGTTCTCAAGTGGTTATCAAGTAGTTATCAAGTAGTTATCAAGTAGTTATCAATTAATTATCAAGTGATTATCAAGTAGATATCAAGTCATGATAAAGTCAGTAAGCATTAAATACCAAAGTAGCTATCGATTAATATAGTCATCAAGCAGTTACCAAGTAATTATCAAGGTAAGTAATATTTTGACGTGTATCGTTTTTAATCCGGTGTAAATGGACCTTTAATTTCATTCAACTACAGCGAGGTGATGTCTGAACATGTGTTGACCGTCCTGGTCAAGGACCATGGAACTCCATCAAACCGCAATTACGCTCGCCTCGTCATCACCGTTACAGACCACAACGACCACGCACCGGAATTTCCATCCGAATTGACTCAGGTGCGGGTTTACGAATCCGCCGCACCGGGAACTGTGGTCACGCGGGTCCAGGCGATTGACCGGGACCGCGGATTGAACTCGAAACTCGCCTATTCCGTCATTTCCGGAAACACGGGCGGAATGTTTTCCGTCGAACCGGATTCTGGAAGCATCCGCACGGAAGGAGTCCTGGACGCGACGGAAAACCACGAGTACATGCTGGTTGTCATGGCTACCGATTCCGGAATTCCGGCGCTGTCCACCACCTGCAGGGTCCATGTCCTCGTGACTATGGCGGAGAATGATCCGCCAAAGTACGCTTGATTAAATCTGCAATTAAAATTGAGTTAATTTGGTTTTTAATTTACTAACTTAAAATCAGGTTTTCCATGGAGGAGTTCCTTGCGGATGTTCCGGAAAATTCCGGATATGGAGATTTTGTTATCCAACTGGAAACGAGGAGCGCGTCTTCACTCTTCTACGAGATTGTCAACGACGACGGAACGTTTAATATCAATCCGGCAACCGGGATTGTTACGACCAAAGGCAGGATCGACTACGAAGGGCAGAGTGTCTACTACCTGACTGTTCAGGCAACTAATGTGGTCAGTGCTACTTCAACTATTCATATATATTATATCAATCATCTTAATTATTATTAACTTATGTGAAATATACTCGTATATAATGATGTGATTAAAAAGGATGTAATGAGAATATATTAATATGACGTAAAATATGAATATACCACAGCAGCCAGTAATATAATAGCAAGGATATGGTAGGAAAGTAAACACAAGATAATAGATATAATATTTATAGGTGAATATGATTAAACTACCACATCATCTTAATTGTACTTATGTGTGTTACTACTATATCATTCAAATGAATTAAATTTCATGTGCAATAAAGGGAAATTCTAAAAATAGGCTGGCAAATCGTCGACATGTCGAGTGATCATCCACATCCTCGACGTTAACGATAACGCTCCCCGTCTGTCTGGCACCACTTACGAGGGTTTTATTTTCGAGTCGCTGCCGATGGGATCTCTCGTCTTGCGTAACGACGCCCAAGAACCGCTCTGCATCAGCGCAACGGATCGAGATTCCGGACCCAATTCACTTCTCTCGTACGACATCAATGAACGTTACGCGGCTTCTCTATTCACCGTGGACCCCCACACTGGAGCCATCCGCACGTCGGTCGTTTTGGATCGCGAACAAACTGATAACATCGAGTTTACCGTCGCGGTCAGGGATAACGGAATGCCGAGACTGTATGCTGAAAATCCTGCCCGGGTCAAGATTCACGTCGTCGATATCAACGACAATCCCCCGAGGTTTATCAACGAACCGTACAATGCGACTCTAATCGTGCCGGCATTTGACGGAATCTACGTACTGAGAGTTCCGGCAGTCGATCCCGACGAAGGAGTCGATAATGCGCTGAGTTACGAGATCCTGTCCGGCAATTCTGACGGCACGTTTACCATTAACCAGACCAGCGGAGTCATTTCCGTGCGGAATGCGGATGATTTGAGGGAATCCTACTCGCTAGAGGTATCTGCCAGCGACGGGATCTTCACCGGTAGGACGTCGGTTCAAATCGTGACGACATTGGCGGCGGATGCCTCCGGATTCGCTTTCACGGCCAACGAATACAACTTTAATATATCGGAAAATGTCAGCAAAGTTGAAAAGATCGCGATTCTGAATGTCGTCGGTAATAGTCTGGAAGAGCACGTGACCTTTTCGATCCTGAATCCGTCGAGCTGGTTCGACATTGGCCCGTCTTCCGGCTTGCTGGCCACCACGGGGATTCCCTTTGACCGCGAGTCGCAGGCCAGGCACGTTGTGGTGGTCCAGGCCCTGGTCCAGAGCAAAGAAGGTCCCGGGAGGATTGGCCGAACTCGCGTCGTTATCCACGTAATGGATGTCAATGATAATAGACCGGCTTTTGTCAGTCTGCCCTATTACTCGGCAGTGGCCACGGATGCACCCAAAGGGACTGTCATCACAAAGGTATCTTACTTTCATTCAATTTACTTTTACTGACCCCGGGGCCGGTATTGTGGTAGGCCATTACACAGATCAAGGCGCACTTCGACTTCCGGTTGAATTAGCTTTTCGGTCGGTGAAAACGTAACAAAATAAAAACCAACAGAACAAAGTCGGAAAAAAAGTTTCAAAAAAATAAAAAAAAGGAAATTAAAAATTAAGAAATAATGAAAACCGAAAAACTAAAAAGAACTGAAATGAAATTAATTAACAGAATTAAAAAGTTGGAAAAGCACAAAAGAGTAAAATACTATATGTAAAAAATAACATAGTAGTTTAATACGATAACTATGGTACAATATTTTATGAATGTTAAATTAAAAAGCCGCAGTTAGTAAACAACATAATGAATCACTTTGAAAGTCTTAATTATACACTCAAGTACAAATTAGAGCGAATTTCATCTTAATTTATCATAGCAAATGTTAACGACCAGTAAAGAAACAAAAATTACGTTTGACAGATTCAAGCGGTCGACAGGGACATCGGCGAAAACGGCCGGGTCCGCTACGCTCTCATCCGGGGCAACGGCGAACTATTCCGGGTCCACCCGAGATCCGGCGAGATATCTCTACTTCAAAACCTCGACGGCTTTTTCGCCGAGTACCAGCTGGTTGTCTCGGCCTTTGATGCGGGCACTCCCCGGCTGTCTTCGGAAACATCGGTGCACGTCCGAGTTCTCCAGCGTTCCGCTCCAGTCTTCCTGCAGCAATACTATGAAATCCAGATCGATGAAGGGGCGCCGATTCATAGCGCGGTGATTGGTGTGCGGGCCATCCCGGATGCAAATGCGTCTTCCGCTCTTGTTTATTCCATCAGCGGCGGTAATGAGAACGAGGAGTTTGACGTGCAGTTCAACGCGGCGTTTGGCCAGAACAATGCGCCGTGTAAGTGAATCTATAAGGTTACAAGTTAGCGTAGTAGAATCAAGTATAATGTAATTAAAATAAAAGCGACATTCAAAAATAAAATACAATTTTCATAACGAAGGATTAATTTTAGGAAATTAATTAAAATCCGAGTTTAAAATGGTTAATTATTTATTAAGTGAACAGTTAATTACGTTTAACTTGTTACTAGATAATGACTCAGTTAGAACCTTTCCTTTAAAAGTGATTAAATGCCTTAATTTGCATTAACTTTAATTGTGTAATTAACTGTTCTCCACGTAGATTGAATCCTCTTAATTTGAATCATCGTAAATGTGCAATGGTTATAATGTTAAATGTGAACGAGATAATGATTCAGTTAAATGTGCAGGTGTCATCCACGTGGCCGCAGAGCTCGACTATGAACTCCGGCATGGGTACCAGTTGCAGCTGAGGGCCACGGACCCGGTCTCTGGCGCCTTTTCTCAAGCGATCCTTTCCGTCAACGTGCGCGATGTCAACGACGTACCGCCCCGGTTCAGCCAGAGTGAATACAATGTCACTGTTGCGGAAACGGCGACACCTGGAATGACGATATTGCAACTGACGGCTTACGACCAAGATTCTGGTACTTCACTATTTATCTTTACTACTATTATTAATTTTACTGTTTAATTAATTCAATTAATCTAGAATGTGCTAATTCGTTTATGATGCGAGTTTTGTTCTTAATTACTGTGTAGGAAAAAACGGAGAGATAAATTACTCTCTGTCGGGTGGTGATGGCGACTTTTTCGAGATTAGCGCCGTTGAGGGTTTTCTGCGCTTGAAGAAACCGCTGGACTTTGAAAGCAAGACGATTTATGACGTTCGAGTTATTGCTACGGATTCCGGGATACCCGCGCTGTCCAGCACGGCGAACGTCTTAATCTACGGTATTTCTTACTTTCCTGTGTGTGTTTTTTTTTTAATTATTAATATTATTTATGATTCGATATAATTTATGGTTCTCTACTCAATTTTTAAATTAAATTACTAAATAATTGTAATGTTATTACATTCTAATTACATTAACTTGACTATTATATTTATCCTGTTGTTTATATTCCTTTAAAAGAAAGTAGTCGATGGACAAAATTTTGTCGTCAATGGAAATATTAATTGATGCGATTGATGTTTGTCATTACAGTCGAGGACGTCAATGACAACGCCCCGCGGTTTGAGTCGCCCTCGTATTCGGTCTCTCTGTCGGAATTGGCCCAGCGAGGGCAGTTTGTCACTCAAGTGAGGGCGCTGGATCCCGACGTGGTGGATCGATCCCGTCTGTTTTATTTTATCTCGGCAGGGAACGATTATCAAGTCTTCACCATCAATTCTACCACAGGTTTATCCTTTACAAGTTAGCCTACGCTATTTAAAATGATATCTTGATAATTAGTCTTATTGGTTATTAATTTAGTTTAACTGTCGGTCCTGTTTTAATTCAATGTGAATCAATTTTTTGGAATTGGTAACTCCAGGGACGGTTTATCTGGCCAATGTGGCTCGCCTGACATCTCGTCCGATCCACGTTTTGAATATGAGCGTCACTGACGGCGTCTTCAGCAGCTTTGCCCATTTGAACGTCGAACTTGTATCGGCCAATCTGAATGCTCCGCAGTTCGTTAAAGCGGTTTTCGACTGCGAGCTGCCGGAAAATCAGCCTGCCGGCACCCGAGTCGTCCAGATTCTTGCTACGGACCCCGATCGAGGATCCTATGGACGGTTAAAGTTCTCCATAACGTCGGAGCCGGCAGAGAGGTTATTCAGGATCGACGAGACTACTGGTGGGAAAATCTTAATTTCTGGACATAAATAATAATAATAAATAATAATCCGCAGGCGAGATCTTTACGAAGGACGTCTTTGACCGCGAGCTTCACAAATGGTACGACATTGCCGTGACGGTAACAGACGGCGGCGGGAAAATGGGGCACGCTGTGGTCCGTCTCAAGATAAGCGATCTCAACGACAACAAGCCGCGCTTTCTGCTCTCCAATTACAGGGCTAATGTCTTAAGTGACACGCCCATCGGACGCACTTTCCTAAAAGTAAATTGGGCTATACAAATACAAATCGTCACTAATGTAATTTGTTTACCAATCAAATGGAAAAGGTTCAAGCCGTTGATCCGGATGCGGATTCCGCAGGCAAAGTCCGGTACTCTGTGTACGATTCCAGATTCGATCCGATATCCAGCATGTTCAGCATCAATTCCAGCACGGGAGAGTTGTCTTTAACGCGATCGCCGGTTAATTTCGGTATTTACCTAAACAGATACTTAACACATTGAACTCCATCTTATACGTAAACCATACTCATGATAATTATATATATATATATATATAATAACTTCAAATTTGGTTCTTTTGATCAATTTTCAAATGATAGAGGGACAGACTTTCCAGTTTTTCATCCGCGCCGAGGACGAGGGACTCCCCCCGCAGAGTTCAGAGGTCCCCGTCGAGGTTGTGATCCTCGGTGAAGATGACGAGCCACCAATTTTCGAGAAAAACTTGTCGAAATTTTTCATTTTAGAATCGGCTGCCCTCGGTAGGTTCTCACCTTGACACGTTGACTAAAATTTAATGTAATTAATTAAATTAATCTAACCAATTCAGGTACTATAGTAGCGCACATCACAGCCGTCAGCACAGAAAGAGTGACTTATGAAATACTGGACGGTATTGATGATGTCGAGGACATCTTTGGCATCGATACCAAGGGCCAGTTACATCTTCTCAAACCGCTGGACCGCGAAACGGCGGAAGTTTACGTCCTGACCGTTCAGGCGTCAACCGAGTCGTCGGCCAGGCCGCTGATTGCTACCACCGAAGTAGTGATCTACGTCATGGATGCTAATGAACATCCGCCGGAGTTTGAGAGTTCGACCTACGAAGCTGTCGTGGCGGAGAATGCGGAGAAGGGAATGAATATCGTCAGAGGTAATTCTTGTGATAGTTGCACCACAGCTTTAACGTAATTTAATAAGACTATAAAAAATTAAATAATGAAAATAGCTAATTGGTATTATCGTAAACTTCGTATAAAGTGTATTATGTCAGTATCGGGTCAATATTTGAAAAACATTGCTCGCCATCTACCGGAATGATGGGATACTACAGACTAGTGAAGTTCAAAGTTTTGTTTTTCCTTTTTGTTTATTCAGTTGTGGCACGTGACAAGGATAGAGCACTTGGGAGCCATGGCGATCTTCGTTACTCTTTTAGTCCCGACAGCGTGTCCCTGGCCAATATCTTCCGCCTGGATAGCGACACGGGCTGGATCAGCACTCTGGTCGCTCTGGACCGCGAAGAGACGGAACGTTACAACTTCTCTGTTGTAGCGGCAGATAATGGGACGCCCAACAAGCTGTACTCTACAGCTTCGGTTGTGATCACCGTTAAGGATTTCAATGACAACCCGTCCGAGTTTACCCGTTCCCGCTACTTTGCTGCTCTCGGTGAAGATACCCCCGTTGGTACTGTCGTCCTTCAACTGGGCGTCACGGACAGAGACTTGGACCCGGCAGAGTACTTCGAGTTCTACATCATTGATGGAGACCAGAAAGCACAGTTTGGGGTTCGTAGCACCGGCGAGTTGTTTGTTGCTCGTCAGCTGGATCGCGAGGAGAAGGAGACGTACTATCTTAGAATTCTTGTTACGGACGGATTGTTTACTGACACGGCCACTGTGACAGTAGAAATTGTTGACGTGAATGACAACCCGCCAATATGCCGCTACCAAGAGTACAAGGAAGTCTTGCCGGAAAATGTACCTGCCGGCACATTTGTGCTGCAGGTCCGAGCTTCAGATGCCGACACGGGAGAAAACGCGAGAATGAAGTTCTCACTTGAGGGTAATGACTTCGTAACCAAGTTAGCAAATATTTTTAACTAAGTTTTTATAATTTATATTTTGTGCATTTAGGAGAAGGATCGGATCATTTCTTAATGGATCCAAACACTGGTCAACTACGGGTTGCTAAACCACTGGACCGAGAGCTTAAGCCGCAGTACCGTCTCTCCGCCAAAGTGTCGGACAGAAACAAGGCACAGTTCCACTGCGTCACGGAAATTTTAATTACCGTCACAGATATCAACGACAATGCTCCGCAATTCCCACATAACCTCTTTGTAGCAACGATTCCGGAAGACGCCAAATCATTGTCCCCTCTGATTAAGATCCGTGCAAGTGACAAGGATTTGGCATCCAATGCAAAGATCCGCTATTCCCTCATTGACACGGCTGACGGGCATTTCACTATCGACACGGCATCCGGACTTGTAACTCTTGTCAAGACCCTAGACCGCGAAACAGTGCCGGTCTACAACATAACGGTTCTTGCCACGGATGCCGGAATACCTGCGCTCAATTCCAGTTGCACCGTAACAGTTATTGTCCTGGATGTCAACGACAATCCGCCAGAATTCGAGATGAAACTGTACAGCGCTGAGCTGCCGGAAAATGCCGACGTTGGAACGGAAGTTCTTCAGGTGACGGCCGTTTCTTTGGACACTGGAATTAACGCGGAACTTGCTTACTCCATTGCAGGCAATGATCATTTGGAGCTATTCCGGATCGACGCAAATTCCGGCATTATCACTATTGTCCGGCATCTTGATTACGAGGAAAGCAAGTTCTATTTGCTTACAGTAGAAGCAATAGATCGTGGTACACCACCTTTGAAAGGCTATACGTCCGTCAATATCTCTGTTATCGACATAAACGATAATGTGCCGGCATTTTCGCTAAATTCGTACTCGTCCGTCATCTGCGAGGACGCTGTCAGAGGAACTTCTGTTATCAAATTATCGGCCGAAGATCCGGACAGTCACGAAAACGGGCGGATTAAATTCCGGATCATTGGAGGAGACCGGCACGCGCAGTTCCATATTGATGACGTCACTGGAGTAATTTCAGTGGCCAGTCAGATTGACCGGGAAATGGTGCCGTCATACGAGCTCGTGGTGGAAGCCCAGGACTTTGGAATTCCGTCGTTGTCTTCCAATGTTACCGTCAGTGTCGAGGTTTGCGATACCAACGATAATCCGCCATTATTTTCACAGCACAACTTTTCCGCCGTAGCGCAAGAAGACAAACCACTGGGATTCGCCATCCTGCAGTTTACCGTGACGGACCTAGACGGACCTGGTAATGCCGGACCTTTCGTTTTCGACGTACTTGCCGGCAACATTGACAACGCCTTCCGCGTCGATTCTGACGGTCAACTGCGCACGGCAGCCAATCTCAATCACCGGATCCGACCCGTTTACTCGTTGCAAGTCCGCGTTTTCGATAACGGTTCCCCGACTCTGTACTCGGATACTTGGGTCGAAGTAACTGTTGTCGAGGAATCGAAGTATCCACCAAGCATCGCTCCTATGGAAGTATCCGTCAACAGCCTACTGGATGAATATTCCGGTGGGGTCATCGGTAAAGTCTACGCAGCGGATCCAGATCCGCACGACACCGTCAGATACTCTGTTACTAATCCGGCAGCTTATTTTGAAATTGATCCGGAAGACGGAACTTTAATAGCGAAACCCGGACTGGACTGCGGATTTTACTCGGTGAACGTATCCGCAACGGACGGCAAATTCACTTCGTACCGGGCGATTCCGGTAACTATAAACCACATTAGCCCGGAAGTGCTGACCAATGCCGTCACTGTGACCCTGAAAGAGATAACTCCGGAAGAATTCCTCGTCAATTACCGAAGAAATCTACCCAAGGCCTTCCGCAGTATAATGGGCATCCGGACGAAAGACACGGTGATCCTCAGTATCCAGCCGCAGGCTCGAAACAGGACGTCACGTGACCTTCCCGGAAGGATATCCAAAGTTCCGTGGCGAATAGGAGTCGCTCACCGAGCCAATCTCGACATTCTATTGGCTGTCCAGAAGACGCAGACGGTTTTCTATTCGCCAGCGCTAATCCGCCAGCAAATCGTCGAAAACCTGGCCGAGTTCGAATCGGTCTTGGGTCACCGGGTCGCCAGAATTCCGGATGGTCCTTGTGTCGCCAGCGTCTGCGCGAATGGAGGAAACTGTATCGACAGGATCGACGTCGACGATACCCTGACTGATGTCTTCTCCACCGGGGACTATTCCTTCGTTTCACTGCGCCATAAGGTGAAAGCGGAGTGCGTCTGCCGGCCCGGATTTAAAGGAGAATCCTGTCAGGATGCCATCGATCCCTGCACAGCTACCGGATCTTGTTATCAAACGACGAATCCTCTATATTTTACGGGAAATTCTTACGTTCATCTTGCTCTTACCGCTGTGGATCGGCGGATGACCATCTCTTTGCGATTGAGGACCTTCTACTCATCCGGAAGCGTCCTTTACGCTAAAGGGTCCGCCGATTACAGCGTCCTGGAGCTCGTCAACGGTCAGGCGCAATTCCGTTTCGACTGCGGAAGCGGAGAGGGTGTCGTCCGCGTTCCGGGCGTTGTAGTTAACGATGGTCTGTGGCACCAGATTGTCTTGGAACGTCATGGCAACAAGGCGGAATTGACGGTGGACTCTCAGTTCCAGGCGCAGGGGATGGCGCCGGGTGTCGGTGATGTACGCAGCGGCGAGCTGGGGGATTTCTTCGTCGGCGCCGAAGTTGCCGGCTCCGGTGAAGTAAAGTTTGGGTTCGTGGGATGCATGGACGATGTTAGGATCAACCACGCGGCCTTGCCCAGTACGAATGCTAGTCAGATATCGACGAAGACGGCGATTTTGAAGAGATTTTTTAACGTGGAGTCTAGCTGCAAGGCGATACTGGAACGGCCGGGTAAACAATGATTTACTGTAGTCTGTATTTAAGTAGTAATGACAATTAGTTTAATTGATATCTAGGCCAGGTAAACCGTGAAGAATAATTTAAGGATTTAAAATTTACATAAAATTACAAATTATTTTGGAAATTAAACTTGTAATTATAAAAAAAAATCCGAATGTATTCATTTTCCTCTCACGTGATAATATTTAAAATAGATATTTATTACGTTTTCCGTTTAAAATATTAAGTTATAAAAGTAATTAGTGAACTGTAATTAATGACATAAGTTTTTAATACTATAATAATTAATCGAGGATTGTGCTAGTACACTTTAATATAAATTATAATCGTGCTATTAACCTTTGATTCGATTGTATATGTTCTGAAAAAGGTATCTGCGGATCTCGTCCCTGCTTGAATGGCGCTTCCTGTTACGAGAAATCCAATTCATCGTACGACTGTCACTGCCCCACACGATACGCAGGTCCACACTGCGAGATCGACACGGACCCGTGCGCGTCCAGCCCGTGTCACTTTGACGGCATATGCCGGAACCTGTTCAACGACTACTACTGCGAGTGTCCGTCAGGTTTGACCGGCAAGCGGTGCGAGTACGGCCGTTTCTGTCATCCCAACCCGTGCAAAAACGGCGGCGTTTGCGAGGAAGGACCAGCGGGACCCGTGTGCAAGTGTCGCGGTTTCACCGGCGACTTGTGCAGCGTCGATATCAACGAGTGCGAGCGGAATCCCTGCCAGAATAGCGGCACCTGCGTCAATATCGTCGGAGGTTTCCAGTGTATCTGCGCGGTCAATACGACGGGGCACTACTGCAGCGATTCCCAGTACAGCGTCACGGTGTCCGGACGTAGCGGTATCATGATTGAAGAGGTGATTGGTATCGTTGTAGCCGCTACCGTGCTGCTGCTGCTGGCGCTGCTGTTCGTTCTGTGTCAGCGGGTTCGCAGTAAGAGGAACCGCAGCAGTAATGAGAGGGTGATGGTGTCGCAGTACGACTCGAAGGAGCTGGTGCCGCTCAAGTATCAGGACATCAGTGGCAAGGACGTGCAGGAGATGGAGGATAGCCTGAAGAACAATCATTACGAGGTAGTAATGGGAACAGACATGATTACATTTGATATACTTGGATATAACTTTGTATTAATTGTGTGTAACTTAGATATAACTTAAATTTAACTTTCATTATAGCTGACTAGTACGTGATTGTATGTGTTGGATATTTTCAGGGATCAGTTCGGTATTCGGTATCAAATGTTGGTTATCAACCTGTTACGCCATATTGTTGTAACAGTTTAAGTAATTGCAGTGTATTTTGATTTTCTATCATTTTTTTATTTTTTACGTTTGAAATGACGTAGTTGAATTAATAATTAACATTTTAACTGAATAATTTAATTTGAATGTTTAATCTATAATAACACTTTAACTTTCATCGATATGTAAAGATCTTTGTGGAATTGTCTATTACCTCTGAATACTTTAATATATGTTTAAGCTGAATATAAATTTTAGTTTAAGTATAGTTCACGTTGCATTTATCATACAGATTACCAAACTGCAGAATATCACAAATTACCGTGTAATCGTAACTGTTTGTCTTTAAATTGTAATAGGAGGTACCGATGCTGCCCCCTCGTCCAACTTCATACATCCCGCTGAACAATCTGGACACTGTCCGCAGTTACGGTTCCGCCGCCGACGACCTCGAGACATACCCGATGTTGGACCGTCGCTACAAGGCCAACCTCAACGGCCACGCTGCCAATCTGCACTCGCCTCCGCTGGCCCGCTCCGACAGTCTGAGCGACGATGAGCAGTGCTGGCAGGATTCCAAGGGATCTTACTATGACGTAGCCAAAATACGTAATGGTAATAAGTCATCTCCTCTAATATAATTTCAACAAATATAAACATAGTTCTTGGTTTAAGTTTCTGGAAGAACGATATGATTCCGTAATTATATCAAATAGTAGTTAATTTAATTGATATTTTGAATAAAACTAGATCTGAAGGACAAATCCGCTCTAGGAACTCGCACCACTGCCACTGACAAGACTCCATCCCTTCCGCCGTTATCACGCAATAGCCATGCCCTGGATGACAGCTCTGGTAAGTGAATCATTTTCCGAATAACTTTCGTTATTGCCGTTGTTTATCCTTTTGCGTTTTTGTTGTTGGTTTCATTTCTGTTGTTTCTTTGGTTTGCACTAGACGGTTGTGGTAAGCTTAACGTGGTGCAGGGTACAGGGTATTGTGATAGTCCTCTACCTACACCCCCACCTACACCGCCACTGTATTACGTTCTTAAAGGGCTGAAGAAAGAGACCAATTTGGGTACAGACGAAACCTCTATAAACTGTACAGGTGCGTCTTTTTTTTTTGGTTTCGCTTATTCCGTTTCGTGCTTTTGCTATGCAGACCTACCATTATGGCTTTCTTTTATGAACTAATTTAAACGAGTTGTTTGGAAACTGCGTGGATTTTTGGGTTCTTTACTTATTTGACGGATTTAGAACCGCTTTTGATCCGCTTTTAATCCGCTTCTGGTCCTTGTTTGATCCGCTTTTGATCTGTTTTTGATTCGCGTGTGATCCGCTTTTTGATAACGTGTCTGCTGTTGTCCGCTTTGTCCGGATATGTCCGCTTTTGGTTCGCTTCTAGTCCGCCTCTAATCCGCCTCTAATCCGCTTTCGGTCCGGTTTTGGTTCGCTTTTTATTCGCTTCTAATCCGCTTTTAATCTGTTTTTGGTCTTTTTTTCATCTGTTACCTGTCCGTTCTTGTCCGCTTTGACCGGATCTGTCCGCGTTTGATCTGTTTTCGATACGCATTTGAAGCGCATTTTGGGTTACCTGTCCGTTTTACCCCGGATCTGTCCGCTTTTGATCTGTTTTTTTTTTTTCAATCTTTTCTTGACTTGCTACCTGTCCGTTCATGCCCGCTTTGTCCGGATTAGTGCCGCTCTTTGTCCTGATTCACGCTTGTTTGCATCCCCGTCAAGTCGGTTATATTGAAAATGTAGTTGACGTTGAAATTTCTATCAGGGTACCATTGGGATTGTTCCGACTGGGCGAGTCAGAATCACAGTCCCGCGCCCAACATAACCGAGTTGGGCGGCAGCGAGAAGCCCGACTCGTCGAGTTACCACAGCAACGACAGCAACGACTACAATCAAGGGAAAAGCAGCGACGGATTGGCTTCATCCGCCGAGTCGTTCCTCAAAGTTCAGCACAAGCACCCGATTAGCCTGTCGAGTTTCAACGATGTCCTGCAAGGATCGCTGTCGGCACCATCGGCCAACAGTCTGCAGGAAGCCGGTGAACCGGACAGTGTTTACACCCTGCATCCGGATTACTATCTTCCGCCGTATAGTTTTGCCAGCGAGACGGATCTCGACTGCAGTGCGGATTTCTTGAACGAGATCAGACCGGAGGAAGGATCCTGCGCTCGTTTGTGCGACATAGAGGATCCCGAATTTGAAAGGGAAGATGCACAGGACGCGAAAACATCCTTTTGATCGAGGATAGCTTAAAAAAACTATTACAGAAAGTGCCTATTTTGAGCTATTTAAACAATGCACGGTGAAACTTGTCTTTTTGCTTGGTTCCTTTTGATCTATTATGAGTATACATAGTGTTCGTATATATTTCTGTACAGGGATCTCGATTCGAAGGATTCGTTTTACTTTTGTAGAGAGTGTGCCACATACTAAATTCAAGCTTTTTTCTCCTGCTCCTTTTTTTAACGAGTCCTGAACAGTGCTGACGTGTTTCTTTCCCCGTTGAAATGAAATGGACATTCGTGTGCAAATTGGTCGGTCGTGGTCGGTTATTGTACGAAGTCAAGAGCTATTGAAATATATACAAACCTTGGTTAAAACCAATAAAAACATTACCGAATTAAAAGCGTCGAGCAAAAGTTAGTTTTTGATCAGCTTCAATTCATGGACCTCCACTCGTGGCTGAAACCCAACCAGGACATCCGACTGAAGTAAATTACCAAGTCGCGGTAATGTGATATTGCGATTAGCTGGATCCTTTAGTATTCCTATGAAAAAGAGGATTGCAGTGTAAGAAGAAATGACGAATCTGGTTGGTTGAGCTCACCATAGCGACTCGTCTGGCTTCTGCACTTTTGATAGGTTACTGACCAAGTTAATGTGTTGCTCAGTAACCCATTTGTTATCAGCCTTGCGTGAAATGCTTTTAAGGGTAACTCGACCGGGCAAAAAGGGGGAACAAGATGGCGGCCCGCACGCTGTTGACCTTACGGTAGTGCCACCTAGCGGTCGAATGTTGAACTACGTGGTATCCGACATTCTATATTGATGGTCGTTTTCTCCATCTTTAAGCGTCGAATCAGTTGAGTATTTTAAACTAATTATGTTTAATGTTTTGTTGTTATTTTATTTAGGCAATTTGATTTTATGCAAGTTATGGATGAACTGAAGTTTTTTATTTTAAAAAAAATCGAGTCGTCTGGGTAATTTCGTTTGCCGCTTGAAAGAAGGAAATCGATGCATTCGGCGGCAATCGAATTTGACGGTTTGTTTTGGTTCAATGTTACCCGGGGGAACGGGTGGCTCGTATCGCGGACATGCGGCGCCCCATTTATCTCGACTCAAGTCGCGCCCGCGTTTTCACCAATTCGTTCACGCGAAAATCTCGACACAAACCCTGCGAGATGTTGTATTGTGACGATATCCCTTGCTTCGTTTTGTGTGTATTGCGGGGCTATCCTGCTTCGTATTTGCTACCCAATTTCACAATATCTTTCTCTCTCTCTATCTATCTATATATCTATCTATCTATCTATCTATATAAGTATCATGTACTTGTCTTTCTATCTATCTGCTTATCCTAACCAGCTATCCGTCTGTACAACTCAAGAGTATCTATCTAGATAAGTACATCGATTATATATCCAACTGTCAAACCCTTTCCTATATATCCATCTATCTATCTATCTGACTATCTATTTATTTATCTACCTATGTATCCAAGTATCCAACTGTCTGTCTTTCCATCTTCGAACTATCTATAAGTACCCTATCTTGTCTGCATAAGGTATCCAACTATCCCTCTGTCTAAATATCTATCCATCAACTACATATCGAAGTATCAGTCTATTTGTCTATCTATACCTGTATCTGCATATCTTATCCAACTATTCATCTCTCCGACTATCTCTCCATCTTGTACATATCTAAGTACCTGTCTATGCACCGATACTTCTTCTGTGCATAACTTGTCCAACTATCCATCTGTCCAAGAATGTACCTCTCTATAGAGGTATCTGTGAATCCAAGTACCCACCTATCTATCATCCTCTACATATCCAAGTATCAGTCTATATATCTCGTCTATCTCTCTTCCTATCTGTACATCCCATCCGGCTGTCCATTTATCCAACTCCATCTATCCCATCTTTATGCGGATCTGTGTATCAAAAGGATCCATCTGTCTAACTGTCCATCCTCTCGTCTATGTATCGATCTTATCTATCAATCATATGTATATCTATCTATCTAATCTATCTATCTATCGATCGATCGATCTATCTCTGTATCTATATCCATCTATCTATCTATCTTGTTTGTTTGCTTTTTCATCTCTCTCCCTCACTCAGTCGCACTCTTTCCTCCTTACTGTTCGCAGCCCTTTGGTGTCTTTACGTTCCTTTGGATGTGAACCGAAAGGAATGATGGAATTGGACTTGAAGTGCACAAAGCCGTAAACGTAATAGGGTCAATTTAATCATTCCTACCAAATGCAAGAGCCTTTTCCCCATTGGATTAAGCCAATAAAAGCGACGTTCACTACCGGATGTAGTTAAGTTACTATAGCGATTTTTGACGACGCGAACACATTACTATGGCAACTGGAAGCCTGTTTGTCAGTTGTTATGTTTGGTTCGATTCTGCTAGCTTGATTTGTTTGCTGGGAAAGACGCTTTCTGATAAATTATGTCAGTGGGAAAGTTTCAAGTAGTTCCACCTGAGTTTCCACCGAAGTTGCAGAGGTTACAAGTAATTTTCCGCGGGTTCCACCCACGTTCCACAAGTTCCAACAAAGTTTCTGAAAGTTTCCACGACTTCCACTAAAGGGATTGCAACGAGATTTCCACAAGTTCCACCAAATCTGCGTCGTAGTTCCACGAATTCCACCAAAATCTACAAATTTCGCCAATATTTCCGTGAATTTTACTGGAATTCCACCAAAAGTACCAGAAGTTCCACCGAGCTCCACTAAGAAAAAAAAAACTTACCAATTTCCACTAAAGTTCCACAACTTTTGTGAGAGTTCCACTAACATTTCACACTTTTCACCACAGTTCCAGTATTCTCACCGAAGTTGAGCAAAGTTACATCAGAATTCCACCAAAGTTCCACCAGTTCCACTTTATCGCTGCTGAAGTGGAACTTGGCAAGGGTAGTTGACAAAAGAGGCAAGACGACGAAGAAGCTAAAAACAAGATTAGGTTCTATTGATCGCGCGGTCGGGCGCTTTTATATTTTCCATTCGTTCTACTTTGGGTGCTCGTTCATTTGGTACGCGTCGCCGGCGCTTTAAGAAAGGCAAACTGACATTTCATTCCGGCCTCCCTGTGTACTCTCCTCCACTCTTCTTTCAACAACATTTCACCTCGAAAGCTGCTCGATTTCGGGGAAAAAGTCTTAACTGGATCTGGTTTCGCCATCCTTCTCCATCAATTAAAAGACCCAAGAGACTCGCCTTTATGAAACTGGCGGGCCAGAGATGACGCCATTTTGAAGGGAAATCGGAGAGCGGTAAAACTGTGTTGACTGCAACTGTTGCCTGTTTGCCGAGAGGGACATGTTAATTAAGAAAACAATGATGTGAAGATAAAGGTTTGAATTTGACGATTGCAAGATCACGTGACCTGGACGTCATCTTCGTAGGGAGCATAGTGTTGATCTGACACCGATTTTCCCGAAGAAGTTTCAGATCACGTGACTGTTACGTCATCGTTGTACAGTCTGAATGGCAGCAGCTTTTAAGATTTTATTTTGGCGAATCTAACAGACGTAGCAAAATGAAACTTGAGTGCATTAGGTGCAACTAGGCCTACGCACAGTATTTTTTGGGTTGCTGTATCTTTGAAAGTGTAGGAGCGATAAGCAATCAACTTTTTCCCCCAAGAAAAGCTCTTTTTTGAAACCCTAGACTGCAATCGTCATATCCAGGTAGTTTAGCGAAAAATTAAGGATATTTTTGTGAATAGGAAGTCTAAAGAAAGGTTCGTCTGCTTTAAGATATCTTGTCGATTGCAAGGTCACGTGACTTTTACGTCATCATTGGGCCCTGCCTATATTGAGAGGGCATATTGTATATCGATTATCGTGACAATAATGAATACTGATGCTCCGATCACTTGATTTAGGTTATATCGAAGTCTTTGATCAAATCATGTGACCTATATACAACATAAGGCTATAGAATGCAAGTCTATGACGTAACGATCACGTGACCGCGTTACGGAGATCTGATGACCGTATTTGAAAAGGTCACGTGACTGTGACGTCATTCGCAACTCGGGAGTAGCTGGAAAGGAAAACTTTTGATCATATTCTATTTTTATATTATTATTATTATTATAGTATTATGTTAAGTCACGTGGATAAGGAAAACGAGTTAGGCGAAGGAGTGAAACTCTTGAATTCAAGTCACGTGTCTATGACGTCACCCGAAGCTCCCCGCCCCCTCCTTTCTTTGCACGCGTTCCTCGCCCCTTTGACCTCCCATGGATGACGTAACAGTCACGTGGTGCTGTTTACCGAACAGTCACATGGTTGTGACGTGCGCCACTTGGGGTACTGAATATTAAATTTTGAAGAAAAGGCATAGAGGCAATCACAGGGGCTTTTTTTTCGTAGTCACGTGACTGTGACGTCATTCTTCACTGCCTCGAGAATATTTCCCAATTTTCTGCTGTGAAAAAACTGAAGGAAAAAACAGCCACGTCAAAAGACAAATGCAGCGTCACGTGGACCTGGCGTCGCTATTAGTCATCGCACCGCGGGTGCAACGTTGCCAAATTTAATTTCCCTTTTTTAAATTACAAAACAAGAATAGTTTCAGGTATAATAGAGCGTTTACTTTGTTGGTGTTGAAATTAAGAGGAATGCAGTTTTTTCCCGCTCTGCTGGCCTTTCTTTTGAGATTTTGTAAAGTTTTTCAGCGTGTTTGGGATGCTTGATTGCATTGACCTGTCTCGTCTAATGACTTTTGATGGATTCCTCTCACGTTGACGTTTTGTCGAGGATTAATTGTATTTATATTGCAAGTGGAATGCCGGTCAATTAGACGAGTGATTAAAAGACTGCGCACGAACGCTGAGAACGAAAACGCAGTACTGCGTTTTCGTTGTTGTCAATATCGTAATAATTTGAACCCTTTGTCCCGTAGTATTTGGCCTGTATTCATAAGAGGTCAATTGGTCAATGCAAATTAGGTCTCGTGTGTGAATTTACCCTTTCGAATCGTATATGAGCAGAATACGACTATATATAAGATCGGCAAATCTGGAATATCAGTGTAATTCGACATTTTGATATAATTCGTATCGCTTTAACTCGTATGCCATGTAACTTTTGGGTTCTCTGTATGAATCTACCATTGCAAAATACGAGTCGAAACAGCATCAGATATATAGGCAAATTCGCCTCGAATTTTCCTAATATTTTGTCAGTTTTGATCATATCTTTATGCCGTTGTTTACAAAAAGGTGCAAATCTGTGGCATTTGGGCGAATTTACCATTGCGAAACGTACGAATGAAAATATCATAAAAAAAGGCAAATAACATCACTGGAGTATATGCCCGCTTTAATATTCATCATATTAAATTGCTATTACTTTTTTTATACTATTGTTTACAAAGCCGTTCAGATTTTCCTCTTTGTGTAATATTCACCACTGCGAATGACATGAACAGAATACCGTAAAGATCAGCGAATTTGGCCAATCTCAGTCATGTGTATATGTCCGTATATTCATCTCACCAATTCTGTAACCGTTATTTTACAATTAATGTAATTTGGTTTAATTCGAGATGTATCTCAAGTTCTTAATTTTGAAAACTGAGATTTCGTTAGTTTTAGTTTATAACATGATGTGTATTATTTGAACGAATCAGTATAATCTATTACGTAATTCGTATTTCGTCCAGAAATTTTCATGATTTTTCCAATATTAAAAAAAAAAAAAAATCTGTCGCTTGTTTTGCTGTAGAAAGGAGACACCGTACGATGTTTGATCCGGCAGATTGGCTCTTCACCGACGTAGAGGATATTGCGGCCGGCAGGAAAGTCGAGAAGAGCCGACAGAAACGAGAAGGTAAAGTAAACAATAAATATTTATAAAAAAATTATAAAAGTAAAATAATTTTCAAAAATGAGAAAAATAATGAAGAATGAAAGGAATAGAATATAGAGTAAAATAAAATAATATAAAACGGAGGAGAATGGGAGCTGTTGGAATCTTGTCCAAGAAGAGACGGCGTCCGGTTGCTCTCGAAAAGCAAGTGTACGTCTTGCAGTGAATCAATCAATTAGCCGGCCGTATACAGTAGCCACTTTGGGTCCTGTTTACTCGAGTGACGTAGCCCAGATGATCCACTTACTATGATGTTAGCATTCGGGAAAAACGGGCTATTTTTAGACATTTAATCTCGGGTTCCTGTGTTTTGGTAGAATTGGTATGAAAATTGTAATTTATCGTTTGAATCCATTGGGTTTGATCACTATTTAATGCTATAATATCACGAAATTGTAATTCGCCTTTAAATGTATTGCGATTTTATTCAGTTCTGTATCTTTTGTGCCATTTTAAATTCTAGTATGTTAGACGAAATTTTTATATCCGAGGTTAATTAGTATTTAATGTTTTGGTATCATTACTGGTTGTTAATTGGATTTGTAATTTCGCCTTTCACTATTTTACTGTTTGTACATCTTTGATAGGATTTTTAAGTTAAAAGGTTAATCATCGGATTTTGGTATCATTGACGGTAACTGAGGTAGTGATGGCAACGACTCGACTCGACTCGACTTGTGCCCCAGTCGAGTCGAGTCGGCGGCCTTGGTCCTCAAGTCGAGTCGAGTCAAAGTCGATGATGAACCAACAATGAGTCGAGTCGAGTCAATTAGGCGGACTCGAATAGATAAGTCGAGTCAAATCTCAAAGTCGAGTTAGTCGACTTGTGAAATCACGTGTCGAGTCGAGTCAATTAACGAAAAGGACCGAGTCGAGTCGACTCCCAAGTCGACTCAAAAGTTGACTCTCAAGTCGACTCTAAAGTTGACTCTCAAGTCGACTCAAAAGTTGACTCTCAAGTCGACTCAAAAATTGACTCCCAAGTCGACTCCCAAATCGACTCAAAAGTTGACTCCCAAGTCGACTCAAAAGTTGACTCCCAAGTCGACTCCCAAATCGACTCAAAAGTTGACTCCCAAGTCGACTCAAAAGTTGACTCCCAAGTCGACTCCCCAATCGACTCAAAAGTTGACTCCCAAGTCGACTCCCAAGTCGACTCACTTGACATCCCTATTTTGTAGTGTACCTTTGTCTATTTCACTATAACAAATTATGTTATTGCTTTGCAGTTTTTTAAAACTAAATTCTAATCTGGCCATTCAAACTATTTTACGTTGTTATGTAATTTTTGTTTTATTAAAATTTAATCTTTTGGTGATCCTCGGTCCAACGCGTTCAAGGCCCGACGTAAACAGGAAGAGTATAGGCCAAAAAAATAATACTAGGAAGGGAAAGAATGGGAGCGTATTTTTTATTTCTTTTTTTTAGAAATATTCTTAAATATTCACGCAATGGGGATTTTGTACGGTGGCCGACAAAATGTGTGGCACAGAGGGGGCGAAAAAACAGCCGACAAAAGTCGTATTGGCACGCGGATACCCGCAATTCTGGTTATATTTATTTATTTTTTATTTTCTTTACAGTTTGTATTCTTTTATAGAATGGCGCCTTGCGAGAATGGAGCTTCCCTTTCTTTGGTTATTTTTTTTTCGTGGTGGAAAAAGACCAACAGTGTTTGCGGAAGACGCTGCTGTATCGAGTCGATGTAGTTGGTTTTACATCGGCATTGTGTAGTCCATTATAGTGTAAGTTTCAGTATCGATAGTTTGGAATATTTTCGCATACAGTATTGTGATATTACTGGGCCGGTTTTATGTTGATATTGTATTGATATGGTTTTGACCGCTTTTTTTATCGTACTGTATTATGAATGTAATAGCGAACAAAGATAGATAGATAGATAGATAGATAGATAGATAGATAGATAAATAGATGGATGGATAGATAGATAGATAGATAGATAGATAGATAGATAGATAGATAGATAGATAGATAGATAGATAGATAGATAGATAGAGAGATAGAGAGATAGATAGATAGATAGATAGAGAGATAGATAGAGAGAGATAGAGAGATAGATAGATAGATAGATAGTTAGATAGAGAGAGAGATAGAGAGATAGATAGATAGATATAGACAGAGATAGAGAGATAGATAGATAGATAGAGAGATAGATAGATAGATAGATAGATAGAGAGAGAGATAGAGAGATAGATAGATAGATATAGACAGAGATAGAGAGATAGATAGATAGATAGAGAGAGAGAGAGATAGAGAGATAAATGGATAGATGGATAGATGGATAGATAGATGGATAGATGGATAGATGAATAGAGAGATAGAGAGATAGATAGATAATCCGATAGTTTAATGTAGACACGTATTGTAACGATGATAGAGATTAGTATTGAAATAGTCGAAGTCGATGGTTTGGAATGTAACTGACGTTAAGAGAAACGTTGACGATGGTAAATCTGATGGAAATCGGAATACATCTTTGGAATATCAAGTTGTTTCGGCAAGGTGGTGTGTGCCAGTCGCGTGACGAACTCGAGTAAAGCACGTGTGTGCCAATTATCCTTTCGCTTAATTCTCCTCGTCTGCAATTATAGTAATCTTATTCCCTCTCACATGGGATGCGCGTCTCTTGCGTAACGTGTGTGCCTTTCAATTATCGATTGTTAACTCGTGAATCGATATACTTGGCAGCGCGTCGTAATCGGAAGAAGATCGTTCGAGTGTATTGATCAATGCGTGAACGATTTGTAGGTTTGTTATTGATTCCTTAGTGAATTATCGATTCAGGATTCTAGTGTTGCTTAATTATCGATTCTGGCTTACGTGATCGAGATCATGTTAAGACTTGGGTAGATGATCTTAAACGCGTGATTTAAGTCACTGAATCTTTAATGCGGATAACCCTGAAATCGATTTTTCTTAACTATCGATCATTAAGATGTCGTTGGCTTTAATTTAGCTGTTTTAACTTAATCATCGATATCTGACCTGAATGATTGATATGTCAAGTATAGTCCTCCGTATACAAGTTTTGTTTTTGATATAAATATCGATAATCTCTAGTTACCGATTCCCAACGCCTATGTCTTAATAATCGATTCAAAACTTGAGTAGTCGTTTTGAAATTTACACGACTTACTTCGTATCGATATAATAATCGATAATTAACCCCAACAATCGTTATTTTACCATCTAGTTGGTTGATCTATAGTAATCGATTCCAAAACTTAGATAGCTGCGTGTAAGGTCGTTACCTTATCATTTGTATCGATATAGTCGTATCGATACTTAATCCAAGAAATCGGTTTGTAATTATCCAGCTAGTTGATCTATGGTAATCGATTCTTACGAGATCGATTACAAAACTGTAAAGCCGTTTTCGAGTCATATAACTGTTACGTTGGATCGATATAACAATCGATTATTTAAATTACTTTATCGACATCGTACGTAATCAACTGGTAAAGAAATCAATCTTCTTCGAACTGGATTACGTTCACTTTGTATTGATGTAACAATCGATTATTAACGTAACCATTCGGTTGTTAATCATCTTAACAAGGTGGCTTAGGTTTGTATACGTGGGGCGACTTTTTTGAGTAGGGCGACCGGGCGACCGGGCGACCGGGGGTGAACTGAACCGAGTAGGGCGAGCGATGGACGACGGCGCACCACCGGGGGCGAGATGGAGTCGCTTCCAGTGCCGTCTTCGCCGTCGTGTCGTCCGCAAGTCCTGCCGCTGTGTTCTGGTCCAAACGCCCGTCCCTTTCATTGTCACGTCGTGAGTACGGGAAACTTTAAAACTAACCTGGGAATCTTTAAAGAATCTGTTTCGTACAAATCTCGCGCGGTTTTTTTTTAATTCTGTACTATTTTTGTTTTGCCGGTATGCGCTTCTTGTGTACCGTGGAAACGACGCGCGCGCGCGCACGCTTCACAAGCCCCGCAGCGCTAAATATAAACGAACGCGTTATATTGTAAAAATACTTTTTTGGTTGGCGCGCGAGAATGTGTGTAGCTTAACCCTTTGATTTTTTTTTAAATAGATAGATTGATAGACAACAGACAGATATAGCTAGATTGTAGATAGGTAGTTAGATAAGACGAATAGATAAATAGATAGATAGAGGGATTGATATATAGATAAACAGATGAATGAATACATGGATAGTTGGTTAGATGGATGGAGGGATAGATAGATAGATAGACAGATAGATTAGATAGATAAGATAGATATATAGATATATAGGTAGACAGACAGATAGATAGATTAGATAGATAAGATAGACATATAGATATATCGATAGATAGATAGATAAATAAATAGGTAGACAGATAGATAGATAGATTAGATAGATAAGATAGATAGGTAGACAGATAGATAGATAGTTTAGATAGATAAGATAGATATATAGATATATAGATAGATAGACAGATAGAGTTAGATAGATGGATAGATAGGAAGATAGATAGATAGATAGATAGATAGATAGATAGATAGATAGATAGATAGATAGATAGATAGTTAAATATATATATATATATATATATAAACATATGGATATATAGTTGGTTAGATGGATGCATGGATGCATGGATGGATGGATGAATGGACGGATGGATGGATGGATGGATGGATGGACGGATGGATCGATAGATAGATAGATAGATATATAGATGGATATATAGATGGATAGACAGATAGATAGATAGTTAGATACGATAGTAATTATAGGGTTATGCAATTCAGATAAAAAGCATGTTGTATGTTTGTAATTCGTATTGTATATTTTAAATTAGTAGGGTGCTACGATGCATGTCGGCTTGCAGTGATTATTGTTTTGGTACTAAAGAGTTTAACTGTTAACATCATCGTTATTAATATGTATTAATAAATTATATCCGCGTTTTTAGTTTGAAGTTTTCGAAATTTGAAACGTTCGGAACGGTTCTCTCTTGTCAGACTCAATTACACAGCGTTATATAAGTAAAGTTTAAGTTGCTCGCCTTGATTATGACCCGAGAAATAGTATAACTCGGTTGTTGGGGAGGAATCGAATTTAATTGCAGTTGGATTTTAAAAGAATTTTTCCTCAAACAAGGTTAGAGCGTTGCAAACAAATAATGAACTGTCAATTTGAACAGTGAATCAACTTATCGCTTAAACTTCTAATATCTTATGTGTAGTGGAAATGGTTTTCAACTTAAATTTAATTACAGTTAAATCGTGACCTAACAGCAGTGTTAGTTATGGAGGATTCTCAGTTGCAATACTGCAAGATGGAATGACTTAAATTGAAAAGTTAAGTTAACTCTCTGGATTGAATATTGTATGATTGTCATATTAGCTGTACCATTCAGTTAAATTGTATAGAGGTTAGAATTACAGTTGAGTTAATTAAAAATGCTGTGAAGTTTCTATAACCTGGGCCCATAGTCGCAGGTCTAGCTAGTTTACACTAGTATCGTCTAGGAAGTAGGAAACACACTAGTTAACCCTTGCCGATTGTTTGTTCCTTTAAAGGACGGGTCAATGACACGAGAATCATCCAGTTTTAACTGAAAATCTCGATTCAAAATACTTGTCGAATGTTTAATCATTTTATATTAATTATAATTATTTAAGATGTACATGTATTTAAATAACTATGGGTTTAGATGTAACGTATATAATATATGAAATTGCGTGATCTATATAATAAAAGATAATTGTACTACGGTATTATGTTTGACTTCCGTGCTCTTGTTTAATGTTGTTTATATTGTTGTATTCTAAGTTGTACACTGTCGCGATTTTCTCCGTTTTTCAACCTTTACNAGGAATAAGCTGGTTGAAGAAAATTTCTTTTCTTTACATGGTTGAAGAACGCGAGCCGGTTGAACAATGAATTGGTTGAAGACAATTTCTTTTCCAAAGCTGGTTGAAGAATGCGCTGGTTGAATAACCATGCCTATACTCGCAATACAGTTCCACTTGGTGCCAGATTATTCAACCAGGAGCAAACGGTTGAACAACGTTTCTATCTGTTTTTACCGGTTGAATAATGCCAAAATCGCGACAGTGTAGTGATTGTACCGGTTTCAAGTGTTCCCACACGTTTAGATTACTTTAATTAATCTTAAATGAATGTTAATTTAAAAGGTTTTTTTTTATTTCATCAAAGCTTTGGGCCCAAGGCCCATGGCTGTGTTTATTTAAAAGGGTTTCTTCACAGTCCTGTATATGTGTATTAGTGTGAACCATAATTATAACCTATATATATATAAGTATATATATATGAACATAACATAAATATAAACACATTATTATAAACGTATGAACATAATTATTAAATCTGAAATGACATACGAATATGAACCTTTTTTTTCAAAAGATGGCGAATTGAATGTTATGGTAATTAAACAACCTTACGATTAAAATGTTGGGTTGCCGAAAATTACAAACACGCGGACAGACTGGTTAAGCTGTTGAGGTCGCCGAGACATGACAGGCGACCAGAGGGTACGACGCAAACAGCGTTAGGGTGTACGAAACAGGGGTGAATAAGGATACGTATCTATAGATGGATAAATAGATAGATAGATAGCTAGATAGAGAGATAAATAGATGGATAGGTAGATACACATAGGTAGTTAGATAGCTAGACAGATAAATAGATAGATACATAGATGCGTGTTAGGTAGATGGATAGACAGATTGATAGGTAGATAGATAGATAGATAATGGATAGATAGGTAGATATATATATATATATAGGGAAGATAGATAGATAGATAGACAGATAGATAGATAGATAGATGGGTAGATAGACAGACAGACAGACAGATAGATAGACAGACAGACAGACAGACAGACAGATAGATAGACAGACAGACAGACAGACAGACAGACAGACAGACAGACAGACAGATAGATAGACAGATAGACAGATATATAGATAGACAGACAGACAGACAGACAGATAGATAGATAGACAGATAGATAGATAGATAGATATATAGATAGATAGATAGGTAGATAGATAGATAGATAAACAGATAGACAGATAGGCAGATAGATAGGTATAGATATGGTATGTAACTAGTTCAATAAGACAGATCGACTAGATTAGCATTTATAAGGGTGTACTAATCTTATTGGCTTGGGACATTATCTGGCCTTGAATTCCTCCGAGTAACAATCGATTTGTATTTAAACACACAGCAATAATCACAAATTACCGAAACTTACAAGCTATTCAAGAAAAGTGAAGGGTCAATGAAACAGATATACACTTGCGCACTTTTCTTGTTCAATGAAGTCGAAAAACAAGAAATAAGTACATTTTCGAAAGAAACCAAAAATAATAATAATAAACCAGTAGTGGAAAAAAATACAGTATTGAAAAGATTAAACTAGTGATAAAATAAACTATTGAAAAGAAAACTAGAAACTAGTGAATAAGGACGTATAGAAAACGGGCCAATGAGAGGAAAATCGATAGAGCTCCGATAAACGGCCCTCCTTTCGGTATGAAGAGAAAAGGGACGCTGTTTTCGTCGATTCTCTCTCTCTCTCTCCTCCGTGTTCGCTTTGGTTCCATAAATCGTTCTGGATTCTCAAAACGCTCCCCGGAGAGAATCTGGCGATATATCCTTTACGACAGCGGCGAACGAAGAATCTGAAAGATGTTTTTTTATCGTCGAGAATTTCGTAAAGAAGAAAATGTTGTTAGATTCTAAACAACATTTCGACTTAGAAATGATAAAACTGTGATTATAGTAATGGCACAGTTTATATAGGTTTGTCATCGTTGCTTAATTTACTATTGTTGGTGAATAATCTTGACTGCGTGTTTATTCAGTGAGAAAGCGTCTAATAGAGGTATGAAAATAATTTGTAATTTAGATTGAAAATGTATGGTCTGTAGTGTAATTTATAGTAATTAGATAAGGCAATTGTAACGTTGTTATTTTAAATTAGTATAGTAGTGTTATGTTTGCCGAGTTCGGTACAAATTGATTTTAAGTTTTCGATACAAGTTTTTCAGTTGTCTTAGTGTCGCCCTGGAAGAATAACGTTGATTTGATCGATCTATTTTTCTATCTGTCTATCCATCTACCCACCTGTCTATTCATCTACCTATTTATTTATCTATCTATCTACTTACCTGACTATCTATCTATCTATCTATCTATCTGTCTATCTTTCTATCTTGCAATCTGTCTTCCTATCTGTCTATCTATCCATCTATCTATCCATCTATCTATCTATCTATCTATCTATGTATCAAATCTATATATCTACCCATCTATCCTTCTATCTATCTATTTATCTATCTACCCATCTATCCATCTATCTATCCGTCTATGTATCTATCTATCTATCTTTATATCTACCCATCTATCCATTTATTTTTCGAACTATATATCTATCTATCTATCTAATGTATCTATTTATCTATCTATCTTTCTATCTACCCATCTATCCATCTATCTATCTATCTGTCTCTCTTATCTTTCTATCTACCCATCTATCCATTTGTCTTTCGAACTATCTATCTATCTATCTATCTATCTATTTATCCATCTATAGATACGTATCCTTATTCACCCCTGTTTCATACACCCTAACCCTGTTTGCGTCGTACCCTCTGGTCGCCTCTCATGCCTTTCTATTTATACCAAATTGTCTATCTGCCCATCTATCCATCTAGCTATCCATCTAGCTATCTATCTATCTGCCTACTTACCTAACCTTTCTCATTTACACTGTTTCTAATCACACTGACTCGTTTAAAACACAAACAGACTAGTTTATTCGCCATTTATGTAATTATCTGCTACTATTATTCTTATGATTACTATATCACTCTGCTCCCCCCCCCCCGGGAAAGTTGAATGCAACGTGTCAGAAAAAGCATCAACTTATTAAACGCCTTCTTTATAACCGACACTGGCACATTGGGTTGTTAGCTGGGTCTTATAAAAGGGACCTAATTGCCACTCGATGATGGAAAACGGCGGGAGGGTGTCCCAGACGCAGGAAAATCCATAGAGGCACCAATCGATCAACAACGATATCGATTCTCTTACCGTAGTATTGCCTCCCATGAAACCAGTTCTCGTGGTTTCCAGTTTCACAGGAAGGGTTTTATTGGTGAATTCTTCGAGATAATAACTGAATGGGAAACTGATTGTTGCAATCAATAACCTCTCGATATGGTTTTCTCGGTCTGAACTTGTGATGAAGGTTTACACTTGGTGGAAATGTCGTGGAATTAGTCAACTTTGGTTCCAATGTAGCTCGAAACGCACAGGATTCTGAAGGGGGTTCCAATCGCACCAGTGTATAAGATGGGTGGAACGAAGTGGAACAAAGTGGAGCAATGGTAGCAAAGCAGAATCTAGTCTAGGGTGTTGAATTTAGATTGAATGGATCTGTATTAAGCTAGGGTTATTTATTTGACACACGTGATGCGGATTGCGACCTTCATTTGTTTTCCTTCTTTCTGCTCATCCTAAACCCTGGGGCCTTGTTGTGGCGAGAAGCCTGGAGAAGCAGGCGTTTATAGCTCCAAGTATTGTTGAAGGTTTTTATCGGCCATATTGCGGCTGGCTACAGTCATTTGTTCTCGTTATAGGTGTTCCGTGATCAGCGTTGCATCTTTCGTGTCTCAAGTATAGAAATACTCGCCTCTCCGCGCCGCATCTTCAAGGTAAACGATTCTTGTAATATCTATACCGCCTTTGATTAGTTTTGTATCGGTTTGGATATCGAATGGTTTCAGGAGGACCTCAATAGTCAATAGTAATGTTAGATTAATTTAAGTGTAATTAAATTACTGTATGGGTATTACACTATTATACTTTGTTTACCATGTTGAAAGATACGGCTGCTTATCAGCCATATCGATTTTGAGTTGTTGTGGAACTTGGTATGGAGCCAGTGGAACTTCTGGAGTGCGTCCGATGGTTTGCATCGTTTTGATCAGTTCGGCTCGTGTCGATGTTGTGACGATTTCAAACTTAATAGGCTATTGCTGACTATATTCAATTATGATATGTTGAAATCCATCTGTTGACGGATTCATTAGTAAGGTTTAATTAATCCCCCCCTCCTCCCCCCAAGTTGGGTTACTTTTAACGGATGTGTGACGACTGGGGAGATGAAAAGGGAGTGAAGCACGTAAACAAAGGGTTTTGCGCTTACTTGCCACCAATTAGAAATGGACGTTGGCGCTGGCTATTGCAAATGAGATATAGCCTTTATCGATTGGCGTGTTGTTGTGTGGAACTTGGTGTGGAGCAAAGTGGAACTTGTGGAATCGTATAGCAGGGACGCGTGTCTGTGTAACTGCGCTCATTTCCTGTTCATTGGAAAGTGGAATTCTGTGGAGCTGAGGTTGGAATAGTTATGGAGCATGTCGAGGCTGTTCTGGAACATGGTGGAGCAAAGTAGATAGGTGGCACGATCTGAAAGTAAATCATGGTTCTGTATGATTCCACACATGCTCCACCAACATTAATGTAAATGCCTTGTTGGAATTTTGTGGAACAGTCAAATCTCAACCGCAAACAGACTGATAGATGTTTAAGACGTCTAATCTAACTGAGCTGAACTAACAGGCGCATTAATCAAACTTGCTTCTCAAATTTGGAAACCTCGTTCACTTGTCGTTGGTAAAGCAATGCAATGTCTTTTAATCTGGGCCCGTTTCGGGAAATGTCGGAACTCTCGACAGGTGCATTTGGGAAATAGTCGAGCCTCGGCGATGATGAGCTCCTCGTTGGGACGTTATTTTTAGAGTCGCAACGATGGCAGCCCCCGAACTTGCCAATAACTGTTGCTCACAGAGTGCACTCTGTTTATTTATTGCCCTCGTATAGATGTTCCCCGTGCCGTGTAGGGCAATTCAGAACCTATTCATACCGGCATATGGGATTAATATGACGGTTCAAGACTGAGGTTAATAAAAAGAAACTCATAATATTGACTGTGTCTGGTATATTGCAGTACAACCGTTAGTATTTAGTAGTATCAGTAGTATCAGTAGTATTAGTAGTAGTAGTATCAGTAGTATTAGTGATTAGTATCAGTAACAGTAAGTATTAGTAGTATTATTAGTATCAGTAGTATTAGTAGCATTAGTAGTATAAGTAGTGTATTAGTACACTGTCGCGGAAAAAGAGCTGTTTCACCCGAAAATAGNTTCAATGTAATGAAACGCTTTCATATTGTGGCTCTGACAAACGTTTCAAGACAAAATCCTAATATACAACGTTTCACCAGCCCAAGCAGGTGAAACGTTTATAAAAGGGACCCTTTTTTCAAAAAGTAGGTGTTTCACTCGGTTTTGTCTCCCAGTGAAACAAAAGTTTCACCTGCTTGGGCTAGTGAAACAGGCCGAAATCCGACAATGTGGTGTTTCACGCGGTTTGTCTCCTAGTGAAACAAAACTTTCACCTGCTTGGGCTAGTGAAACAAGCCAAAATCGCGACAGTGTAGTATTGGTAGTATAAGTGGTATTAGTCTGAATTGTAGAATAGCACGTTAATACTAATGTTACCACATCAATGCAGTGGCACTATTAACTATAGATTTCACTCTCACTAGGATACTCATACTCTGCCTGTAGTGGAATTTATGTCATTGTGGAACAAGTGGAGCACGTTGGAATCCAGTTGTTAGAACTGTGTTATTCCATTGATTCGGTACGCGAGTTATTACTGGAGCAATAGGGTTCTGAATGGAAGGAAATTAACGAATCTCTTTAAGTTTAGAATTCTATTTCGGCAAAACTAACAACCCGATTCAAATGAAACTTTACTAGTGTATAAAGTACTGTTGGTTCTACACTTGGTATTTTTTTGGTTGCTAAATCTTTGAAAACGTGGGTGCCACAAGCGGTCAACTTTTGCCCAACAAGAACCCGTTTTGATAGTGGCTTGCATATTCAGCGCCCTTTGACGGTTCCACATATGTTCCACGACATGTGGAAAGAGGCTTAGTTTTAAATCCCTCGTAGGCTTGTGCTGGGCGACACCCCTCAACCCTCTTTTATATCCGTCATATCACATATGTGCACCTCGTCGTATATTTTTACACATGAATCCGCGGCAATCCCCCTTTTTCCCCGCTGTTTTTCCCCTCCTTCGTTTCATCATGATGCTTCCTTCATTCCACGTCTTTTCGCTTTTGTTTTTATACCCGTTGTATTACAGTTCGGTCCGCACATTGTCCCTAAACCGTAATCCGCTTTTTGTAAGGAGATTCTGATGTAAGAATCTTGTGAATGCGTTGAGAGATTCTGTATGATTCTATAAGAAATCGGTTATAGAGAGATTCGTAAAAGGTATAACAATAAAAGGTTTAATTCGGATATGACTGAAATCTGTACTTTTTATGTACATTACACTGTGTTGTGTTAAGGAAACCCTACCACGTATAAGAACCATAGTACATTGTATCTACTCTAGTATATATCAATATGATATATAGTTAATCGGTTACACATATAAATAGGATATAAATAAGGATGTACTATCGATTAGATATGTATGAAATGTACGTATAAAGATGTTATGTTATCGTATTATGTAACCGTATTTATAATATGTATAAAGCATGTATATTAAGGCCCCAACTTCTGCATTCTTAATCGTCTTTCCTTTTGGTGTTTACGTGCGATACTTTTTTTCGGTCCTTTTTTCTTTACTGTTTTTGGCTCACTTCCTTCCTTCTTTTACGAGTAACGTCGAAAAGCTTTTCATTTTCTCGGAACCCGGAGTCAAACACGCCCTTTCTTTCGCACTTTTGCCGTCCGAGAAGCATAGAAGAAAAACAATTCAAAGACAATGTCAGTGAAAAAAAACGGTGACCGTTTTAAACTATCTTAAGTGTAATCGTAAAAAGAGCTTATCATCTACTCATAAGTCCATAAGTGTCAGTGAAAACAACCGGCGTTTGCCTTCATAACCTTCTGCATAAAAGTCTATATGAACTTTTACTTGTCCTCAAGCTTTTTATCTGTCACAGTGTTTGGGGGAAGAGGGGCACAGTTCAAACAAGAACGACTGATAGCCATGAGAACACACTGAGCAATTATTGTCACATGCATGCGCAGTGGAGAGATCCACTGTAATGAAGAAGAAAGTACATACCAAATCAAAGGAGGACCTACTTTTTTTCCCTTCCTATTTTCTGTTTTCCTTCCTGGTTCCCGGGGACAGGTGTAACGTGATATTGCACAGACGTTTTAAGCCGGCGCATGTTTATGACTGTCAACGGCCGATTATTTACATGTTCTGACTAATGGCTCTAAGCCGCTCTTCTATAACGGACACCCTGGTTTGTTTGGCTGTGCCGTGGATAGCAATTTGGAATATACAGTGAGGCTTCGTTTTTAACGCTGAAGAAAACGACGCTAAAGAAAGTGGTGCTTGAACCCATAGGGCGTTGCCCAGTGGCGTCCGCTGTAGAGAGGCTGTGTCGATCCTGCGTCGCAGCATCAGAGGGCGTCGCTGGAGCGCGGTGCTCCCAAACTCGGGGGCTGCTCGCATCATAAAGCGGCACGCGGTGCTCAAGATCGGTCGCGTTTTTCGGAACTTGCGCTCGGTCCCCTCGGTCCCATTCAAGTGGCGCGTATATCCAACACACGAGTCAGCATTTGGGGTTTGTAGTTGGAAAGAAGCGCGAGAAAACAGAACGTGTCCGTGCATTAAGGACCGCGTGATTTTCGGGGGAGCTGAGCGAATCACCTGGTTATTTACCCGGTAACGCGCTATCGGTTTCGGGTCCGCGCCCGTGGAATTTGTGCTCCAGCGATAAGATTACGCGTTGGGAAAAAGTGTTTGGTGTTTCTGTTTGGACGGAGGGAAAGGGGCGGTGAAAAAGTTGGACGAGGGAGGAGGTTAAAAACCAAAGGTGACTTTGAGTGTAGACGATTGGGAGACACAGTTGAAATTTGGTACGCAGCGAGTAACAGTCATGGAGATGCTCAATTCACTTAACGCCCTGGCCGGGAAGATTTCGCCCCAGAATCACGATGATGCGCCCGCAGAGACTTCGCCCAAATCCAGGCAAGTTTTATTTATTCAACGTCGATTTTTTCCGTCTCGGTCGCTTGCGTATACCTCGAACAGTCTTCAATGTTGCAGGATCTTTCTCGGTTTCCTCCCTGCCCCTGGTATATGGGATTTGTATTTGTTATAAGAGGGTTCTGTCATGAGAAAAGCATACCTGTTTTACTTTATGAATAGTGAACAGTGAGAAAATGGACTTTGCTGCCAGCTCCTGATGATAATTTCACCAGGGAAATTCTGTGAATTATTAACGAACTTAAGTGCGCCAGAGTTGCTTGCACTCGATTATGACGGAGTTTGCTTACGGGGGAATCTTGGATCGCCCGGGCGTAACTGTTTTGTGTGGCGATTCATAATTAACTTTTGCAGATATTCTTTATACGTTACCATACATAGTTTGATTGAAGTATAGCAGATAGATTTACTTGTGTGGATATTGAATTTATCGTAATTAGGTTTACTTTATGCAATACGTAATGTCTATTAGAACCGATAAAGGATTAAATGAATTGTAAATAGATTAAATTGTGTAGGTAAGTTCACTGGGTAAATGTTATAAAAGGACGGATTCTTTGTTTAAGTTTCACCGTTTGGATTTCAAGCATTGCAATAGGTTGGCGTTGCATGCAGTACTTATCTCGATATAAAGTTGCGTTGCTGTGGCAACCGTATCTTTCTGGGCGCGCTCGTCAGACTTTTGCAACAGCCGGTTCGATAAGCGATTTTCAAATAAAGGGCAGACGAGAGCGGCGTGAGGGGTGGACTTGTACACCCATCGATTGTCTTGCGCTTTCCAATTCACCCAAGACCCTTTCGCGTATAATTACTTTATATAAATGTCCAGGCTTTCTCCGAAAGGGGGGAGGGACCAGAACTTGAAAGGGACCTGACAGTCCTTTTTAAATAGGGTCCGCTAATTGTCATATGGCGAGTTAATGGTTGGATTCTGAGGTGAAGACGACAGTCAACTGGGAAGTTGTATTACGAGTCGGTCCTCGCGTATCGTTTCCAAGATTCATCCAACATTCATGAAGTCGGATCGAACATATCACTTACAGGGGTCTTGAGATTCGATCAGTTTCGCGAGAGGTCAGCTAAGATTCAATAGCAACTACCGCCGCAATTCTACCAACATTCATCATCGCGTTCAACAGCTCCCTTGAGAATCTATCGGAAGAATGGCATATGGATCCTCGTTTAAGTAAAAGCCTGTAATTCCAATTGGTTATAGTTACCTCATTTTCAATGCATTCACATACAACAGGTCTGAAGAGCTATAATGCTTCATTCAAACAAGATGTAATGAATACTTGATTAAGCACGCTCGTTAATTAGAAGGGGGGGAAACGCTAAAAGGGGCTGCTCTCGAGTCGGTGCAGTGTTTCAGCTGATCTGTTACGGATATTGTTAAGAAAACACCCACCTATTGAATGTTACATTGTAACGAGAAGCGCACACGCCCCATGTGCTCAAAAGACAGGGAGAGGGGGCTTGCCTGGGTGGGGAGGGGGGAAGAGGTTAGGGTAAACCCGGGCAGACTGCCCGACTTGGAAACGACTTTGGACGCGACTCGTGTGCACTTGGCTGCAGGTGCCAAAACCCCTTAGCGGTTTCGAATTAAATGGCACGCTGTGTATAACGAGAGCAACAATTGGAATTGGAAGGGTTGCCCAATTAATATTCTCACCCTCCCCCCCACCCTACCCCCTTTTCCCAATTCCCTGGTTCATTAAGTCGAAAATAGGGGTGTTTTTTCACGTTTGCTATGTAGTCAGTTCCCTTCGTTCGTGTTTTCCATGACAAGGAGTCCTGAATGGTGGAGCATTCTTGTAATGTCCAACATTTGGGATTTTATTTTAAGTGAACTTAAAGGCCGATTTTGATGAAACTTTAAGAGTACATTAAGTACCATCAGATCTGCATCCGGTATTTTTGGGTAAACTGTATCTTTGATAGTGTCGGAGTAGTAAGCAGTCAACTTTCACCCTTACTCCAGACTGTGCGTTACATCACATGGATGACGTCACGTCACGTGCCCCTTCAAAACAAGCTTTGAATGACAAGTTTTATGTTTACAAGCGTCTAATGTTAACCTAATTAGTTTAATTTAGTCCTATCTATTATCTTTATATAATTATTAATTTCTGTGAGCTTTTTTCCGTGGTTACTATTGGCTCTTCTTCTCTGTCCGTACGTTTACTCACGGTCTTTTACTTCCTTCTTTTCTGATCCAACATTCAGCTCCTTTTTTTACCGGATTATAAACGAAGCACACAATCCCTAATTTTGTTGTAGAAGCTTAAAACTCCTGGGCTGTTGTCTTGCGCTGGTGCCTGTTTATACCAAGTCCCCTTTTGTTTATTCCTCCCACTCTTCTCTCCATCTCCTTTCGTCCTCCCCCATTTCGTAGGGTATAAAAAGGAAAAGAAGAGAAAGAGAAAGATAGATAGATAGATAGATATACAAGAGGGAAAGGAGAACTGGGGAAAGTAACATTGTAGAGCCAAAGAAAAGGGGTTGTGAATTACGGGAAATTGTGATAATCTTTAGGGTTTTATTTTGTCGAAACTTACAATTCAATTTCAATGAAACTTTACCAGTGTATAAAGTAATACCAGATCTACACTCGGTATTTTTTTAGTTGAAATATCTCTGAAAACTTGGGCGCCACAAGCGATCAACTTTACCCCAGCGAGAACCCCTTTTTTTGATTACTCTATAGACTTTACAAACAGCAAATATAGGAAGGCGGGGCGCGTGTATGGAACATCTCCGGTGGTGGTCTTGCATAAACAAGAAAACTTTCCTGCTTCTCTTTCTGATTATAATATTATGCTTGGTATTCTTATGCCTCGGCACGTGTGTTCTCTTTACCAAAAGACTCGTATGGACAAACAAAAGGTCCAAACTTTTGCAGCGAAACATTTTAGTCTACAACGAAGGAGTTTACAAGTTCCACGGAAGTCGTATTTTGGGAATTTTTCAAGAATTTCGAAGATTCTTGAGGGGTTTTCTGGATTTTATGGAGAGAAATTTTGTGATTTTTGGCTAAAGTATTTTGAGGGAACCCCGATTTGAGAAAGTACAAGATTCTATGTGTTTTGTTCGTCTTAGGATGAATTCTGGAAGCAACCGGATGGATCAACCAGACGTCGATGCCATCAAAATGTTTGTGGGCCAAGTACCTCGCTCCATGGACGAGAATGACCTACGCAAGATGTTCGAGGAATTCGGACCCGTCCATCAGATTAATGTCCTTCGGGACAAGCTTTCCGGCCACAGCAGAGGTAATCATATCTCACCGACATACTCCATTTCCCAGCCTCTATCATTTTTCACTGACGAGTGAAGAGGAAAAAAAATAGGAAAACACATAAGAGTTGCATTTACAAAATAAATACATAAAGCAGGATCTACTGCTGCAGTCACCCTGTCGTCGGTTCTTAGCAGACGGCGTGATATAGTTGATCCTTGTTACTTTGATTTGATTAAAACCTTACGTGGTTATTATCCAAAAGGAATAAGATGTATGTTCAACACTAGTTTCGAATGTGCAATCTTTAGCAGTCTTCCAGTCGAGCTCATCACTGTGGGTTATAGTAAGTTACTGAACAAGTGAGTCCCTAAGATAGAGACTAAGATTTAGAAGACGTGGAAGGGATTTTAATTTGCGATACTGGGAAGACTCGAGATTTAAAGATAATTTAATAATCCTCCGGGATTCGCCCAACTGCGCGTGTTTTAGCAAACAGGTGACGGTTCAACGAATCAGTGAATCTTGGATTTACTGGTTCCATTAAACTGTAATCCCTATCTTGATTCTGATGGTGATCCTATCAGGAAATTTGCAAGCGCACTTTGAAGGAAGCCTGATTCTGGTTCTATTTGTCCTGTACGCGTCGCGATCCTTCTTCAACACTTGCAACATCTGAATCAGTCAATCCTGAATTGCAGGAATTACCTTAGGAAGTTTTTTTGGACGAGACAGTGAAATCGTGGTCAAAGAACTAAGGATCGATCCTGTTTTTGACTCCAATCCTGAAAGAAAAGCGTTTTAGCAAAGCCTGATCCTTTTCCCGATCCTGAATTTGATAGTCTCGAGTGCTTTCAAAGGAAATCAAATGAGTATTGCATTTGATCCTATTAACCTCTGCTTTTGGATTCGATCCTGAACTATATGGAAACACTAGGAATTTAAGGATCGATCCTCTTCCTGAATGGACTATTGACTTTTCTAGGATACCAATTTTGTTCAAAATCGATAATCTTGGAAGGATCGAGGGTTCGAGTTGAATTTAATCCCGATTTCGATCCTGATTCGCCCGGGGAGTTTTAAAGAAGCCGAAAAGAGAAGCTGAGGAATCACAGTTAGGTTTAGAGCGTTTTTAATTTGGGAGCGAGTTATTCCGGTGGTGGCGGGGTCCAAAAGAGCCGTTCCAGACAGTTAATCGTTGTTGATGGTGGCTGGAGAACCGCGAGACGCTGATGGCACAAATTTCTTGCCCTCTATATCGACCAGCCACGTCTCTATATACTCAACTTTGCATGCCTCGCTTCGGTTTAACAGTACCGTTGGGGATCCTTTAAAACTGGCAGCGAAATCCCTGCTCTGAAGCGACTCATTCCCTGGGATCATCGTCATATCTAGCACATGGGCACTAGCTAGCTAAACGGCGAAAAGACTATAGTCGACCCATTTGAATTTTATTTTAACTTTAATTAAAATTACATTTAAGTTAATTTTGAATTTTCTGAACTTAATTCCCTCCAAGTGTTTAAAAAATTCAGCTGGCTAGATAAACAACTCAGTCGGCACGAATTTCTTTGCGCTTGGAAAGTTAGAACTAAACCGGAAATGCTTATGAGTTGCAGGCCGGCTGCCAAAAATGTCCATTGTACATGTGTTTAGCTGCCAAGAGAAAGAGTTTCTGCTTGTTTGCATACCGAAATGCGCCGAGGAACACGGCAGATAAACACAGCCCGCCCTCGGTTTTTACAACGGAACTCGTAGAGCAGAATCTTTCTCAAGTCACCATGAATGGTCTGGAACATTGGAAATAGAAGTTTTGATGAAATCCATAATTTGATTTGAAGAAACCGTTCTTACTGTATGGATCTCCGTGTCGAAAAGCCGGGGTTACAAAGCCCCCCAGACTCTCGGATTGACATTGGGGATTCATATAGCAGAATCAGAATCATTCTTAAGCCATTGTGAATCATCTGTTTCTGATGAGAATCTGAAATCCAGATCTGATTTGAAGTATTCGTTATTACGGTTAAGACGGACTCATTTTGGAACCGTCGTCTGAAAGAGTCACTGACTGCGAGTCTGTAAACACACCGTCCCAGGGCTTTCAATACAATCGTTGAGGGACGGGAAAGGAAATATATTTATACAACGGTTGCTATTCTTTTCTGTCGAGCAAAGCTTTAAAATCCGATTAGCTTTTTTTGCGCCGGGCTCAAATCAATATGGCGTCGTTCCAGCCGTGTTCTTGCGCCAAATTCTTCGCTTATTTCGCACGGTTTAACATATTTATACCACTTTGGAAAAAAAAAGTAAGACGCGGGAAAAAATATGGCGCGATTTCCGAGAAGCAGTTTGTAAATTATTTGATGCTGTGTAAATATAACAGCGACGATGGAACATTTTATATCTGTATCTTAATGGGTGTCTATCTATCTATCTATCTGTCTGTCCCTTTGTGTATGTAGCTATATACCTCTGTGTCTCTCTATTTATTTGTCTATCTATCTACCCAGGCATCTATCCATCTATCTATCTATCTAACTATAAAGGATCCAGATGTGTACCTGTCTATATATGTGTCTATCTATTTATTTATCTATCTGTCTTCCTCGGTACCTACCTATCTATCTAACTATTTATTTATCTATCTATCCGTCTATCTATCTGCCATCTATCCATTTATGTACCCGGTCTGCCTATATCTGCCTACCCATCTATCTATCTATCCCTATGCCTATCTATCTATCTATCTATCTATGTATCTATCTGCCTATTGAACCATCCATCTTCCTATCTCTGTATTTGTCTAGCTATTGATCTGTTTATCTATCAGTCCATCTACCCATCCATTCCAATAGAAAAATATTTGTGAGATTAGTTCAAATGATGTATTCTAAATAGTAAATCCATTGTAGTATCGGTTAATTAGAAAGAATTCAATTCAGGACAGAGGGATCATGCAGGAGAAAATTTTTATATGCAGCACATTAAAACATGCGTGTCAAATGACTCGAATTTGTATTGGGACAAATAGCTGCGCGTAAACTGGGTAATTGGACCGCTGTATGCACCTGCTATAAGTGACATTGCAAAGTGCGAAGAGCAGCCAAAAACCTGGCGAGTCGTCTCTATCAAGAGACTTTGCATTGGTGTCGGCCGCTGAAGATTTATTTTTAACCCGAAAGCTTCAAGTGACGAAAACAAGTCTCGAAGTCTCGGGCAGGCTAGTTTCACTTCCGCGTTAACTTTATTTTTCTAACCGCGCCGGTCCATAAACTTTGACATTGAATGTCAGCCACCCTATCCGTCGGAAACGTCTGAAACTTTGCACCTAGGTTCTAGTATATAGGATGATGTGTCGAGTAAATTTTCGTTGTTTTACAAGCATAACTTTGAAAGATACAAGCAAAAAACCTCGATGCCCTGATCTTAATTTACTAATTTTTACTTGGATGTTATTAAATAAATTATTTAGTGATTATTTCTGTAATTAGGTTTTTTATTTTTAAATATAAGTATATTTTTCTATTTGAGTAAATTGCCACGGGATGCGGAGAGAGAACGTGCCGGGAATAGATTGTCGATGTAGCGTCGTTTTGGTATTCAGCTCACGGAGCCGCCCTTAATCCAACTAGGGTTTGGAGGGCGGTCGCTTATGACAGGCATACGCAATGGACCGCACTCTGTTTATAGATTTATATATATATAATATACTATATGTGTGTATCAGTCTAGAGCAATAAAAAAGGTTCTGAATGGGATATAGGAAACTTATGGATCTTTTTAACTTTAGGATTTTATTTTGGCAAAACTAACGATCCGATTTGAATGAAAGTTTACTAGTGTGTAAAGTACGACCAAGTCTTGAACCAGTATTTTTTTGGCTGTTCTAACTTTATAAACTTGGTTGTTATATGCGATCAACTTTTTCCCAAGCAAAAACCCCTTTTTATTGCTCTAGACTGTACTCTAGGATGTATTAGGTGATTCTATTACACTGCCTATTTACCTGTTGGTTTACGATGGTTAATAGGAAGACGTGTGCGTTTATGTCTCGACGTGCCTACGCATGTATTATCTCGCATCTGTCTTCTGGATCCTCTTATTGTTTATCTATCTATCTACCTATCTATCTATCTATTGATCTGTCTGTCTATCTATCTGCCTGCCCATCTATCTATGTATCTTTTTCTTACCTATACATATCTGTCGATCTCTCTGTCCAGCTATCTTTCCTTTCGTCTATCCGTCTATCTGTCTGCGTACCCATCTATCTATCTTCTCTGTACCTATCATCTGTCGATCTGTCTGCCTATCTGTCTATCCATTTATCTATCTATCTATCTATCTATCTATCTTTAACTTACCTATTCCTATCAATCGATCTCCCTATGTCCATCTGTCTGTCCATTCGTCCGTCTATCTATCTATCAATCAATCTATCCACCTATCTATCTTTGTCTTACCTAGACCTATCTATTGCTCTCTCTTTCCATTTATCTTTCCCTCCATCCATCCGTCTGACTATCTGTCTGTCTACCTATCTATCTATCTATCTATTTATCTATCCATCCATCTTTCTATCTATCTATCTATTATATCTATTTATCTAATTATATACGAGATCGTGATATGGAGCTCCACTTGGGTTTCAACTCCATTCCGTGTTTTCCTTACAGGTGAAAAAAGTCGATTCCTTAAAGAAATAGACAGTTCTAGAGTCTCCTTTATAAAAGACACAACAAAAGAGACACAAAAGACTCAAACTAGTCTGATTAGTCTAGCACGCGGATATATATAAGGTGCCAGTTTGGGTCAAATAAATGGACTGTTTGAAGCACACACCTGCAGCAGTTTACGAGCAGCACAACAAACAGAGCAGGCTTATTCAGTCGCAGTCTATAAGATTGCGAGAAGAGGCGCGGATCAGATAATGCGATCCATTTGGCGGCTAATTAAGTAGTGCGTAACTTGAATGGCTATAATTGTTTAACAAAGTCAACCGGATTTCAAAAAGTCACACGTATGATTTTTTGACGCATGATAAACCGTTTGCTCGTTACACACTAATTGAATTCAATAAAATTCTAAACAGTATAAACTTTTAGTTGGTTAATTTTAAAGCTATGACCTATATTTGTATATCGTAAACAATGAGACATAAACTCGATAGATTCTAAGACAAAAATACGAAAAAAACGGGAAACAAAAGATGTAATTGATTGATTTCCACCCGAGGCGAAAACAGCGGGCGTCGGGAACACAGTAGGGCAAATATCCCCCACTTTATCGATCCCGATCCTGTAAAAGTCCTCACTTTGACGAGCCATATAAACCAAAGGTTTAATATATCCTAAACCTACATATATTATTGTACAATCTCGAGCAAAACAAAGGGTGGGGGGTGTCTGAATGATACGGGAAATTGTGGTATAATTTATAAACCTTTAGGATTTTATTTTGGACAAACTAACAATCTGATTTCAGTCAAACTCTAAGAGTGTATTGCGTACCACTAGTTCTGTTTGTGGTATTTTTTGGGTTGCTACACCTAGGAAAGCTAGGGAGTAATAGGCCATCAATCTAGACTGTTTATACTCTAGAATATATAAATCATCGTTGATATTATTGTTTCTATTAATGTTATTAAGGCTGGAGATCTTAATTTCACGAACGTTTCACTAAAAGAAAAGATAGGAAATGAGCTTGTATAACAAAAGGGAGCGAGGGAGAGAGGATGACAAGAAAAAAAAAACTGGAGAAAAAGATCGTCAAGAAGATTGTCTCGTGTCTCATATGAGACAATAGCCGCCATTTTGTTTATGGTGCCTGCCAGTTTTTTCTGTGCTCTCGTCCTCCCATGCGCCGCTGCATCAGTTATATGTCTTGCAACTTTTTTCCCTCAATTTTTTATTTTCTTGTTTCATAATTCGAGCTGTGTGTGTGTATATTGCTCGAAACTTTCCTTGTGTCTGGCAGGATGCCTCCCAATATTCCCCCAGGACATGAACAGATAGAAATCCTGAAAATGTTGATTTTAAAATAGGACAAGAAATATACATGTATGGATTTTAATTTAATGAATAATTAAATTATTTAGCCATAATTTTACTTTGTTGATATGCATGTCTTCTGTTGTCTGTTACTGAACAGTCTAACTTTCTATCTGACTAACCATCAGCCTACTGATCCGACTGTTGATGGGTTCTTACGACTGCATGTTAAAGTCAGTTGATCTATTGATAGTTTTCATTATCTATTTACTTATTCGTGTGTCAGTATCTACCTACCTATACCAATGTAGCTGTATACGACTGACTACTGACTCAGCCATCTATCTGAACGGTCTAACTTGTCTATCTGCCTATCTATACCTACCCATGAATTGGATTGTACCTATCTGTCTATCTCACTAACCAGAACCGTTAACTGTGAATGGGAATTTAACTTTTCTTGAAAATTTTGGAAATTTTTTTTTTGTTTTCTTTACTTGAATTGAAGAGAAGGAAAGTTTACCCGCTCAGGGGAGCGAGATAGGGAGAGAGAGAGAGAGAGAGCGAGAGCCAAGTCGTTATGGAAGAGTCAAACTTGGTTTCAAGTTGAGGATGTTTCCCTCTGCAAGAACGAAAACTTGACTGTTGAGGCAAATCCCCAAAGTACCTTACTGTCCAGACCGTTCTTCGCTCTCTTGAAGAATTTTGGTAGAACGAGTTTAGAATCAAAACTAGTGGCGAGATAGAAACACGGACTTGTTTCCCACTGGGTTGTTCCTGTGCAACTCCATTATGTCTCACTGCCCCCAACTATCAACCTACCTATCTATCTACCTAACTACCTACCTTCTATCAACATGAATATTCGCCAACCTCCTCTGTTTGTCTAGCTACTTCAATAGTTCTACTATGCTGTCCAACTATCTATCTGATTAACTAAGCCGACTATTTGACTCTCTATCTGTCTACTTAAGTAGCCCTCTATCTTTTTGCCTATCTATCTACCAAAGTGTCTATCTACTACCTACCTTGTCTACGTTCCCGTCTACCTATCTACGCATCTAGCTATGTGTCTATCTATATTTCTACCTACGTTTACCTGTTTAGCTGTCTATCCCTCTACTCTATCTATATCTGTCATTTTTACGTGTTTGCGTCTATCTTTCTTTGGTTCCTTTCTATATACGTTTAAGCCTTTTTGGAAGCTTGTGATGGCTGGTGAAACTCCTATTTCCCAAGCGGCAAATCTCATTGCGGATACCGTATTACTAAGACGACGTGCCCCGGCTCGACAATTCTTTCCTCTCCCTCTTTGAAACCTTCTACAGCACTCCCCGCAAACGCATCCGAGTCTCATGCATTTACAGTACCTGTAGCGATCCATCGCAGGATCCATCTCTCTCAAATCCCGAAACGTAAAGAAAGGACCCTTATACAGCTGGCGTTATATACTGGTTTTATGATGCGCACGATGCTGAATAACAAAGATCCTGCGGAAAATCTAATCCTCGATTGTAAGCTCTGCGTATAGCAAATGCGTTTCAATCCTGTCAGAAAAATACGATCCCGTGAGTAGGAATCCTTTAGAAATCTCAATAAAACTCGCGTAGATCCCAAGAATTTTCGGATGTCAGTTCAATACAAAAGGGTTCTTGTTGGGGAGGATTCAGTTGCTTACTACTTCCACACTTTCAAAGACGTAGCAACCCAAAAAATACTGCTTATAGTACTAATAGTTAGGAATGTACTGTGAAAGTTTAGTGGTAATCGGTTGATTAGTTTTGCCAAAATAAAATCCTAAAAGTCATCGCCATTCAGAACCCTGTTTTTTTTGTCGCTATAGATTGTGTATACCCTGAAACGAAGCTTTGAGTTTACGGTTTGCAAATACCCCGAGTGAATTCAGCTGCTCGCATAACACGCGCGGGGTATAGGTGGATAAAGTGAGTTTGCCAGAATGTACGCTTGAAGATGCGTCATGTACCAAGGTTGGACCAGAGAGAAGTTGGTGTTTGTTTCCCTGGCTCCGGTCCGAGAGGCAAACTTGTGCCAGAAGTGCGCAAGATGGCTTAATTAAGCGCGGCGGAGGTAATAATTGCGCGGCTTCATTAATTGCTGCATCGCTGATTGAATTCCCCCCAGTATGTGAGGTTTGTTACACATCCTCACTTTATCGTACACGCCTGCCACCCCCCAACCCCCTCACACACACTCACACACACACACACACTCTCACACACGTACACACAGGGACCGTGTGGCTCAATTGAATTGCCCCCGCCGCCATTGATTGTAACGGCCAACACGACCGCTGTACAATTGTCCCGCCAACGTGCCAAATGAAAAGGCCAATAGCCATTCCATTAGCAAGGGGCCCTTTTCAAACGAGGGCCAGCAACAACCGAAAGATACCCTTTCACCCAATTCCAGTACAATGTCTGAATGAGCTTCAAAGAGCTTTAGTAGATCTAGCAGCATCTTGTATGAGGGACCCGAAAAAGCGACGTGTATTTGCAATGTGAAAACCTAGTAATTTTCAATAGCCGAAAAAGGGCTTCTGTGTGGCATATAGGAAGTGACGGATCCTCTTAACTTTGGAATTTTATTTTGTCGAAACTAACAGCCCGATTCAAATGAAACTTTACTAGTGCATAAAGGACTCTTACCTCTACATTCAGTATTTTTCTGGCTGCTGTATCTTTGAAACCTTGGGTGCCATGAGCGATCAACTTTTTGCCCAGCAGGAACCGTTTTTTTACTGCTCTTTGCTGTACGTGGCCACTGAAACAATACTGCATTCACAGGTTTTCAAATTTTGCTTTCATGTCAGTATAACGTACCAACGTATTGTCTTAAACCGCATTGCAACGAAGCAAAATTAAACTAATTAGTTGGCAGCATTGCTAATTAGCGTCTTTGGTAACTGGTAAGTGGCGCGTCTTTGTTCTAATTTGTCTCGGCAGGCAGGATTAGAACAAAAGTACAGTGCGAAATTGAGTCAAGTCGCGCTGAATCGTCTCAGGGCTTCTTCCTTTGCCTGGGTGTTGATGAAATGATTCCAGATGAAATGGGTTTCTCTTCATTCATTTATTTTTTTCCCTCCTCGCCAGCACGGCAACCCCCAAGGTTGTCATGGCAACCGTAACACAATGAGACAAAATAATGGTTTAGTCTTGTGCCGTAAAGAAAGGTAATTGAACGAGCGTTTTCTCGCTTGATTGCTGTTTCCTGGCACTACACTAGAACAAGGTCCATCAAGCGCGTACTGCTGCCCGCAATGATCTGAGTAGCGGATGAATTTTTCAGTCTTCTAGTTATGTAGTAGTTAATACACCATTGCTAAGCTCACCTATGTGATCTATGGGAAACATACCAGCCGCTATTCGCCTGGGCCTTGCATGTGTATATGCCAACAATGACACATGGTCCGTTGCCATGGCGATAAGCTTCAACCTTGTTGCCGAGACATTGATTGGTTCTCACCACTGATCATTTGTAGCTGCGGCAGGTTCTTAAAAGCGCAAAGTTACTGCGCAAAAAGGTTATTTACCTGTTGGAAAGCGTGCGTGCTTGTTTATATGCCGGGTTTTCGGAGGCTACTTGTCAATTACGCTAAAGGTCTTTGAAAAGAGGACCGTGCCATTAACAATGCAGTGCGACTTGATCAATAGTGTAAGGTTTGCGTGGCTCCGCAATGAGAGCCTCTTGTAAAAGCTGGTGTAATTATTTATTGGCTGGTTATTTTTCATATTTGTTACTTATTTCTTGTTTGGAAACTCCTCGCAGGATGCTGTTTTGTCACGTTCTACAAGAGAAAAGACGCCCTGGAAGCCCAGAACGCACTGCACAACATCAAAACCATGCCCGGCGTAAGTGAGATTGATTTATTTTCTCTGTATAGCTTATTCGATTCCTTGAGAGGATATGCCCGAAAAAAAGGGGGGCGATAAGAGATTGCAGAGAGAGATGATGTGATGGATTTTTTCCCCCCTTAATGGACCTCTGTATCTTGTAGTCCTCTGAATTACAAATATTGCTGAGAAATCTCAGAAAAATCTGGGGAAAGATCCTTAAAAAATCCCAAGAAATTTCATAAATCTCAATTGCAAATTGCACACATTTTTCGTGCACTTGCGAAATCCCTCGCTGTGAAAAAGCAAAACAGCGACGAGAAAAGCGAAATGATTTAGGGAGGCAGTGGCAACGCTGCATTTTGCGACCGCTTTTGCAGACGACCGTAAAGAATGCAGGAAAGGGAGGAAGTAGAGGTTCCAAATCCCTTTTTGCTCTGAGGATTGTTATTAATCTGTGGGCCACGAGGCCGCAGGGAGCAGTACAATGGCTCGGGCAATAATGCGAAATCTCGCCCCGTCCTTATCGACCTCTCTTTATCATTTTGTCTCAGAAAACGACTAACTTATAGGGTTCGTACATTGTGACGTCACGTCACATGACTCTATCGTTCTTATTTCGTTTTTTTCCAATCATAAAGCTTTAGCTAAACCAAAACAGTCCATCTTCGACTCTGCGCATGTAAATATCTCAAATGTCTAGATGGAAAGAAGACGATCAGCTGATCGCCAGGCCGCCAGCATGGCTGACACTTCCGAGTGCATAAGCTCCCATCCTTGGCTTGCACGAGTTCGTTTCAGTTCGTCTGCTACAATGTTAAGAGATAGGAGATGGTAAGGGAGCTTCCCTATCATTTGTTCGCATGTTGGCTTATGGCAGAATTCAAGCAGACGACGCTCGTGCAAGTCTAGGAAAAACTCTTCCAACCCTCGGCAAGAGTATCGTAGGCAACCCCGCCGATAGATGGCGTCGTTTGAAAGTCATTATCATCCCTGTGACTGTAAACAACGTTTCAAGTGTGCCGTTCAAGTTTGCCGGTGCAATTAAAGAGGGGTGGAAGCTTTACAGACAGGGAGCGGAAAATCGGGTTTATGTGCGTCCCACTTAGAAAGTTTTAGCTCTGCCCCCCCCTCCTCCCCCCAACCCTGTTTTCGGGCTGCACTCTGGTGTTTATAGACTCGTAAGAAGCTTTATAAGCGGGCTCGGTGGAAAAAACAATGCATTGAGCGCAGTTTGTAACCATTAGAGGGATCGTTTGAGTCTCCAGAAAACGTCGCTCACAAAGAGTAAGTATATAGACCGTTTTGCCAGTCGTTTTCCAAAGGTTAGATCGAGTGCAAGGTGTCGACCGCATTGGGCTCGACATCTGCGATGAAACTGAGTAAAGTAAAGCGTGTTAATCTTAACGGAGGGCGTTTAGAGTGGGGAATAACTCTAGAATGCTGTTATCCTTTGCGGCTGAAATGTGTCTTGCCAGGGGGGGGGGGAGATTTCATGCCGCGTCTAATTCCCATCGTAAAAAGAAGAGGAGGTCAGCTAGGATCTTATAACTATAGTGCTTCGTATACGTGCTTCTCTTTTATCGATCCTTTTTGGCGGACCAGGGGTACGTCGAGAGTGCCGATCATCTCTCGCGTTCTAGTATTCATTGGGAATCCTTCATAAGTTATGGGTGTTGAAAGGAGTCGTATGGGTTAGTTAGTAGATGGAAGTGTTGTATAGGGAATTGAGTGAACGGCACCGAGCCGGCGGTAATTGGGTTTCCCTGTCGAGGTGGTAGGAGCTCGAATTTTTGCCTCCTTCAATCAGGCAAGGAAAAGGATAGAACTCGACGGCGTTCTTGTCGTCGCCTTTGAGTGAAAGTGCTGGCCAGAGTGTGTGTGTGTCTGTCTGTGTGTCTCCCTCTCTCTCCCTCTCTATATGGGCCGATCAATATTACAAGACCGTGAATTAGTTACTTTGGATCAATAAAATTGGCTTCTTTCGCATTCTAATCGAACCTCTCGTTTTATTTGCAGATGCATCACCCGATTCAGATGAAACCCGCCGACACGGAAAATCGCAATGGTAAAGTATTAGCTGTAAACAGTTTTCCACTGTCCGAAAGCTTTAGGGTGGTACTCAACTGGCCCAAAGTTTTAGGATTTCACAAGGTTTGAGAGTTTGAAGGTACCATGGCACTGCCCGAAAACTTTAGGGTGGTAATCACATGATCGGGAAACTTCAGTGCAGTATTTTTACTGCCCGAAAGCTTTTGGGCGGTAGTAACCTTAGCGTATCATTCACGCTGTCTGAAGCCCTTTAGGGATGGTTCGCAGCGCTGCCCAAAAGCTTTAGGGTGTTGTTGTTTTGTCCTTTTACTGGGCCATGCTGTCCACTTCGCTATCATTCAATACCCTAATGGATCTTGCTTTTATCTATGTGTCTTTCTCTTTCTTTGTGTGTGTGTGTGTGTGGCAGAGAGGAAGCTCTTCGTCGGCATGCTGAGCAAAAAGATCTCCGAGAGCGACGTCCGTACCCTGTTTGGCCAATTCGGGGCGATTGAAGAATGTACCGTGCTACGTGATGCTACGGGAACCAGTCGAGGTATAACTTTCTTCGTAAACCCAACCGTAGATCTTTTCCCTCTCTTTTGTGAAGCGGGAAAAAGAACATAGACGAGGTAAAAGCTAAAAACGCCTGAAAGTAAAAGCAACAAATGTTGAATCGTTAAGTAGCTCGTTTTACATGGTCACAAGCAATGAATGCAAATTGTCGAGTTTCCCTTCATCTTTTTCTTCCTGCTTGTTTTTAAGAGCCCCATTTGTGTAATGTAATAGCCATAGTTGTTTCTCTGTTTTAGCGACAAGTACTTTTGCTGCGCCAGTCTAGAAATCCCTCTTGTATTTACATGAACACGCTTTGTGAGTTTTCCCATCTTTTGTATGCAAATTCAGCAGAGTGTAGCAGTAACTCATCGTCTTCTCTCCTCGCTCCCGTTTACTTTTTTATTAGTATCTTGCGCACTGGCGACACGGTCGGTTACAACAAAAAAGCTACATTCCCTGTTCAATTGTGTGCACACTACCATCGTTTTCATGTTTCCTTTACAATCGTTATTATACTAATCATCTTGTGTGTCATTTTGTTGTTGTTGTCGTATTCATTCTATTTGATAATTTCCCTTGACAATACTGATCACGTGGTGGTCGTCTTGTTTCAGGCTGTGCTTTTGTGACGTACACGTCGCGTCAGTATGCCGTCAATGCCATCAAGAACATGCATCACTCACAGACCATGGAGGTGTGTAGTCCCCACGTATCCGTTTGTTGAATAATTTCTTTTCACCTTTTTTTTAATTTATCTTGTAAAGCAGATGTAGGAAAACTATAACGATCTACCTTGTCTGCGTTACAAATAGTACACAGATTACGTATTGATTTTGATGAATAGGGATGCTCGTCTCCCATGGTCGTCAAGTTCGCCGATACGCAGAAGGACAAAGATCAAAAGCGCATTCAACAAGCCACCCCTAATATCTGGGGTATTACCGGACTGGGAATCAATGGACTGATCCCTCAGTATCTAACCGTAATCAAAGATCTTTGTTACTTTTTATTTCTTCCCCACGTACACGTAAAAAGATATCCTCTCTCGCTGTTGTCGTGTTTTTGAACCGCTGCCGTGGAGACAGCGTTCGTCCCTCGTTGAGTTGCAAACTTTACTGATACTGTTTGTCCTTGATTCAATAGCAGGGTTTACAGTCGGGCACCAATGCTGCAATCCAGCCTCTGGCAGGTATCACTCCGCTGGGAATGCAACAGCTTCTAGCAGCTTCGTCTCAGGGGAATTTAGCTTCAGCTCAAGGTATGTTTACATTCAATAGCTTGTACCATCGACATTCCTTTTTCTCGCAAAGTACTTTAAAGATAGATATTATTGATTTATTTTGGAAAATAAAAACGTGAATACAAGTGTGCTACATCACCAATGGCCAAGTCTCTGGCAGTCTCCCGTCGTATTTTGTGGCAGACTAGAAGGTTCACAGTTAAATGACAAACGTGTAGTTTGCTACACGACCGATAGATGGCGTTGTTAAGTTTGGCAACCCCCCTCTCATTGTAGTCTTAACAGACGTGAGACGAGAACTGTCACAAAGGGCTAATATGTGTTGTATTCTGTATGCTAGCCCATGTATTATAACGTACACAGTACACGTTATTATGACTTCAATGTCGAACATGTAGTTTGCTGCACGACCGATAGATGGCGTTGTGAAGTTTGGCAACCGGTCTCCCATTGTAGTTTTGGCAGACGAGATAACGTATCTAGGCGTTTACCTTGAATGATTGTTGACTTAAGGGGTTTGTTTTAATCTGGTTTCAGCCCTGCAGAACTTGGCCGCTCTTCAAACAAGCGCCGCCGGGCTAAGTTTGGCAAACGCCAGCGCAAGTTCCCCACCAGATCTCGGCACTACGGCCATGCCCAACTTGGCGGCCCTGGCTAACTTCTCCACGAATTCAAGTATCTCCTTTTTCTCCTCTATTCTTTAACATCTCAGTAGGAAAGTCTTTTGTATATAAAAAAAAACTTCCTTTTTGTGGGTGGCACGACCCGTAGGTTTCCCTTGCGTAACGGACATCAACGCCATGAACATGCAGAATCTGGCAGCGCTGGCAGCTATGACAGGAACTTCGGCCAACGGCGGACTTTCGGCCATTTCCGCTTCCGGTTAGTAGATTTTCCTCTTTTTTTTTTTAAAGATAATGTTTTTTGAAAGCAGTGCAGAAAGAGAGAGGGGAAACTAAACGAACCTTGTTGTGTGGTGCATGTCGTTATTGGGTGGTGTTTTTATTGACTGCGGGTTTTATACCCTGGAAAAAAAGGCAGATGCCAGTAGATGCTACACATTGCTAATCAGATGCAGAACCTTACAATAAGACAGCTTTCCTGTGGCTCAAAAAATCCTGCTGAATTAATTCTCCCGTTTGTTTTTCGTTTGTTTCTTTGATCACCTACCTCTCCCCACAAAACCATAAAAACAATGCCTGCACTGTAATGGTATAGCTATTGCACATGGTGATGTCAGTATGGCGCCCGTCACTTTACCGGGATACCTTCTTCCTTTTGCAGGTAAGATGAAAACGTTTTTGCCCAGCCATTTGTCTGTAAGATTGTGGGATATACATTGTGTGGCTTTCAGTGTTGTGTAGCGGTGAAATAAACTGTATTTGATACCGCTACCGCTATTCTTTAAAGTAGCAAATACAAATACCGCTACAAATACAATTTTTAGAAACGTAGCGCACTACCGTTACAACTACTTTTCTACAAATACAGATACTTTACAAATTAACGTTATTCGTAAAATGAGACGGCAAACTTTCAGCATTTTAAACAGTCTTTGTTTCTTTTTAGCAAAATAAATTTTTCAAACAGCTTCGGCTTTACTCTGTTTCGTATTGCACTGAGGATGTCGAGTGCAAGGCCAAATAAGTTTAAAAGGGCAAAGTCTTAAATGAGTTTTAAAGTTGGTGCTGCTACGCGCTCCTCCGGAAATAGATCGCTGGCACAAAGTACATGTTGCCCGTATGGTGCTACCTGACACGGCCTGTAAGTAAACAATTTTTAGGCCAGGTGGGTGGCAACGGTAGCGACGGTTGAGATTCGATCTGAGAAGATCGGTTGGCACTGGAGGACTCCAGTGAATGCGCAAGTTCAGATTCAGAATCACTTGAGTGCAAGATGACAGAAGCTGCATTATAAGGATCAGGCTCAGAGCGACAGCCGTCGACATTCTTTCTTGATTTCACTGATCCACTTCGAAACCTTTTCATTTCGTACGCGAGAACGAGTCAATTGAAACTGTACTTCCAGCATGGTGTCTAACCATAAATTAACAAGGAAGTCGGACGCTCAAGAATAGACCTTTTACTGTAATTTTATTGGTAGAGACAAAAAACTGTGCAACAGCTAGTTCTGTAGAAGTGATATAATCCCTTTACCAGAAATCAGTCGGATTAAGGTCAAATTTTCCTCGCTTGATTTCGTTTTAGAACAGTTGGCCAGTCGGATTAATTTTACTGTTCTTAGTTTAATATTTAATTATGTATCTGTATTTTTATCGGTATTTGTTCCAATTTTCGGTAGCGATACCGTTATCGCTACACCACATTTGAATTGTAGCGGAATACCGCTACCGCTACTCACAAAAAGTATTTATAAATACACAAATACCGCTACACCGCTAACAAATACACAACACTGGTGGCTTTGTTGTGTTTCTAGGGAGTTTGGGTCTTTCTTTGTTTTCGGTGATTGTTCCTCTTGTATTTAACAAAAACGTTATCTTTCCTTTTCGGGGGGTGCAATGGCCGGCTTGATTGCAGGATCCGCTGCAAACGGTAACCAACAGTCTCAACTTGGACTAGCAGCTCTGGCTTCTTCGAACGGGACTCAACTGACGACGGTAAACACGAGATCTATCCCTGTGACCGTTGCCGGAATCAACGGTCTAGGATCGTCGGCCGGTGCAGGATTAGAGGCCCTGGCTTCGGCTTACACGGCAGGGATGCAGCAGTTCACTTCAGGTTCGCATTTGCCTGCTGAGAAGCCCAATGAAGCGCACTGTTACCGGAACATGTACTTAGCGCGACGTGCATAGCTTTCACGATGAGATGAAATTAGGCTTTCAGAAACGCTAATCCGTGCTTAATGAACAAAGCTTTTATCCATCCAACCTCCCACCCAGCTCCTTGCATCTTGAGTGTCTCCCATATACCCTTATAATCCCTACTTCTTATTTACGGCTGGCCGCTCTCTCTAAAGCTACTGCTGCTCTAATCAAGCCCATTAATATTCATTACTCTGAGGCGTAAAACGCATATTAACTTTAATAACTACTGGCATAAACTCTGTACTGAACACGTCTTGCTAACCGTTAAACAGTTTTCCCGGCCTTTGGGAATAACGCGCTGGCGGGAAGGACGCAATCGGGAACCCTCAGTCCTCTGGGAAGTCAGAGTAACCAGCGTCAACAGGAAGGACCAGAAGGTGCTAACCTCTTCATCTATCACTTGCCACAAGAATTCGGGGACAATGACATCGAGCAGATCTTTGTGCCCTTTGGAAATATTCTCTCGGCCAAAGTCTTTGTCGACAAACAGACCAATTTATCCAAGTGCTTTGGTAATTAGCCACTTCCTAATGAAATTTGAACCTTTTGGATATTGAAGTTGTGTTGATATCTTGAAGGGTTCGTCTCCTACGATAATCCCATGAGTGCCCAGTCTGCCATCCAGGCCATGAACGGATTCCAGATTGGTACCAAGCGACTTAAAGTCCAGCTGAAACGCTCCAAAGATGCTTCGAAACCGTACTAGGCCAGCTGCCCGCTAGCCAGTAAGTTGTTCCTCCGTGTATGCCCCGACATATCAGTTTCTTGACACGACGATACTCTGCTCGGCAGATGTCATAACGAGGCTGAAACCTGGTGCTGAAGAAAAGTTCTTACAATTAGCTTTTCTGTTCTAAGTAACGAATACCTTCTGTGAAGGCTTGAAGAAATTTGCTGTTTGTAACTGTCATGTCTGGTTGGTCAGGGCCGTGGCTTCTTTTCTCGTTTCCCTCCGTTTGTTTCTCTTTTACTCTCCTTAAGTGCTGCCTGTTCCTTTAGTTGTCTCTTTTTCTTTATTTCTTATAGAAAACACTCGTTTCGACGATGTCCCTGGTCTAGTTGTGTGTTTTGCATCCGGAAAACGTAGTCGACAAGCGCACGTACAAAGCAACGTGTCAAAAACGGTGTGTGGACAGTTTGTTTACCTTTCGTCGTCGTCGTCGTCTTCGTCGTCTGCTAGAGAACGTTGCCACGTATATTATTTTGTAACCGTCTTTTTTCCTCCTTGTTTTTTTCAGTTCAAACCAAACCCCCCTTTGTACTTTGTTGCTGATGGTGAATTCGTAGATTCTTGCCCGAGGCACTTGACCTGTCAGGCTTTATATTTATGGTTTTCGTTAAAAAACGGCTCAAAAGTAAGAACTGCTGGTTTTTTTTCCTTCCCCTTTTTATTGGGCGGCCAAAAAATTAAAACAAACTCACCAGCATTAACTAACCCCCTAACTTTCCCTCCCAAAGAGCAGCGCTAGTCGTGTGAAAATTAGCAGCAGCTTTAATTTTATGTTTATTGCTATTGTTTCAAACTTTAACATCAACGCGGTCATTGCCGATGGTACCAATTTTTTTTCTTCGCTCGTTTCTCCGGGGTGCCTTTTGTTTGTACTGCTGTGTAATAGTTTTATGGAGTGGGGGGGGGGGGCTATGTTATTATTCGTCTTAACGTTTTGAAAATTTCCTATACCCGGGAAGAGGGAGAAGTTAATGTAATGGATGGATGGACAAGTTTTAGTTTTCCACGAGTGGAAAGTTTCGCTCGCAGTGCCGAACTTAACATTTTATGATGATGCTGTTTGAAAGGGCCAGGCTTTCAAAACGATGCGAAACAGTAATTAGCGAGTTCCTAGGGTAAGCAGTGAATGCTTTTCACTTGAGAGGCTTATTTTAAGTGAAGATTGTTGAGTGCAATCTCGGTTGGAAAACAAAACACGCGACTGTAGACGAGTTTTGGGGCTTGAACGTAAGCAACAGATTGACGTGAAAACGTGTATGCGAGAGTTGTGACCATTTTATACTGTTGATAAAGTGCCAATGGATATGGAGTTTTATTCGCATGAAATGAGAGAAATGTCTATGTTTTCAATTTGTAACTATCCAGTTTTATTTGATTTTGTTGTCGGGGAGTAGAGTTAGATCATCACTGGTGCACTGTAGTAGTCCTTTCAGTTAAATTTCTAAGGTTGAGTTTTTAAACATAAAAAAACTGTCTTTTTGTAGTCGGAAATTTTAAAAAGAAAATGGCGGTTTTGTACTAGCATCAATTTTACGAGTCAAATACAAGATTATTTTAAAATATATTTCATATTTCTTCTCCATTCTTTCATTGATGTATACTTTGACAGACACAACACATATAGATATCCGGTTGATATACATATATGAAGGGTTATAGGTTTTAGATATGCACTGGTTGGAAGTTGACTAGTCCTTGGGTAAAGCCGAATCGGACTTGCCTCGTGCATAAGCCCTTAATCCTATTGTTGCAGACGACCGATTTCCAAGGACCCGGTCAAAGAGCGATGGCCCTTGCGGTGGTTTTGAGCGTCTCTTAGCAGCGTGGATCTCTCGACCGAGCTCCATGAAAGCCTCGGCTATGGGCGTCACTTGCTCAGCAGCAGCCACTTCGGTGAAAGTACACTCCATTTCCTTGGCTAATTGCTCGCCTGAAACACGGTACAAGCAGAATCAGCTACCTTAAGAAAGGCGGGAAGAGATCAGCGCCATCTAGTGAGCGTCCTGAGAGTTACTTTGGAGAAAGCTACTTTTCACTATAAAGTCTACGAGGAAAATGCGGCAGTAATAATTAAACTGTCTACTATAACTGTACAACTCTCGAGAAGCTGTCAAAAAAGCCCCAAGGGGATCGTATTGTCGCCAAGCAGACGTCAACAATCGCCGAAGGACTCGCGGGGTCAATATGGCGCCCACGGTTTGTTTGACTTACCGGGGGTATTGAATGAGCTTCGCGTACTGAAAGGGTCACTGTCGAGTAAGAGACCGTTCGTAATAATCAGGAAGGTTCAAATGTAATAATAAAAGATTATATGGAATAAATAATCCATTAAGTTAAACCTACTCCTAAACCTTTGGGTGATGAATAGACACTCCTTTAAATCGTTCAGATTCAAATGCTTTTACGAAAACATAAAGGTTCAGTACAATATTTCCATACAAGCCTATCATATCATACTTCGATAGTTAGTAGTTTGTTAAGTTGATAACCAACGCCATCTAGCGAGTGGCATCCTAACCATCATCAGATAGATATTATGAGCAGACGAAATTACTATACTGTTCACCGTATCCTGTGATTCAGTTTTACTTTTCCGGCGTTGGAGTCAGAACTTAATGAGGCTTGCAATGACTTTAAAATAGAACCCCGGAGATCATATATCATGGAAACGTATATATACTTGCTGAGCACCTGTCCTCCGTGCACAGCAACTGAAAAGCCGGCGTATACTCAATCTGACGCATTTCCAACATTCTAATACTACGCTGCACTACAATATATGATTCAATATAAAAGTCTTAATTGTACAAAACTACTGTCATATTTCCAGTGAATAAGGTTTGCGATAAGTTGAATTTGAAATCTATTTCTGGTTTGGTCTATATACCTTCCTCGGTGGAAACTTGTCTGAGATGAATCATATCCGCTTTGTTGGCAATGAGGACGCAGGGGATGTTGGCCGAGTTACGAAGGGTCGCAATATGGCGACTGGCTTTTCTGACATAGTCCAGGGATGCGCGTTCCAGGATCGAGTAGACGAACAGAAAACCATCAGCCCATTGGATCAACTCGGCAGACATCAAGTCATCGATATTCTGTAATGCAAGGTCGACAATTGAAACAATCAGATCCAAACAAGTCGACTTATGTTGGAAAAAGTCGAGAAATCCTTCTCACCTTTGGACAAGTATCGACAATCTCAAATAGAACTGGGTCTCCATTGATGAGGGCCTCGTTCTTGTACCTATTCTCTATGGGAACATAGTACACGACATGGTTACCCTAGTTTAAACTAGGTTAAAGCTTATTACCTGATTGATGATCATACTCTCCAATGTACCGCTTGGTCAGGTACCGTACAGTCAGTGCTGGTTACCAGATTTTGTTCGGCGAGGAAAAAAAGATGAAAGAAGAACGATGATTTGAAACTGTAAGAACCTGTCTAGACTTAGAAGGAGGTCTAGGGCCTCTTTGAATAGGTTTCCTTTTGGACCGACACAGAGGCCATCGTCTCTGCAAGGGCACGTGTTGCTTATTTTACACAGCAGGCATCACATATGGGATGTATTAACAACTTTCCACGACATCAATGAAAGTCAACACGAAGGGGAAAGTTAAAAATACAACTGGCAAACTTCTTAAAATTCCTTTTGGACTCTGGCATGGAAGTAACGGCGATGAATTCAATAAGTTAACAAACGAGATGCGTTTTTTTTACGCTTTGCTAATAATTAGATCAACAGGGTTGGTATTCATTAGCAGAAAGCTAATTAGTGCATTCCGCCAGACGAAAACTGGCACTAGATGATACCATCATTAAAGTTTAATTAGAGGATGAAAAAGAGCGAGTACCGGATTTTCCTACACCTGGTGCTCCGATGACGACGACTTTAATCTCGGACAGGAGAGATTTCTTCCGACGAATACCTCTTATGGGTGAAGAATTCATTTTCTCCTTTGCTCCAATCTTCGCCGACTATATAGATAATCTGCAGTGGATGAAAGGTATAACTTTTTAATTAACATACCACCGGGTACATTGAACTATTGTTACCTGAAGATTGACACGGTAAAGGAGAAAGGGGGGAAAAAAGAGGAAACAATAAATCAATACGTGGATGTCAACGGGGGGAGCGAAACGGGACGTGTTGCGGAGCAGACCCAGGCCCGTTCGTTGTTGCGCGGCAGATGTTGTTCGACAACAAACTGCTGCTCTTCTCGGAAGGATTTACACATAAAAGCGTTTCACGGGTGCTCCTCTCTCGCATGTTTTTCCCTGGGCCCACTGAATAGAAATAGTACTGTTCATTAATACTAGGTGACTCTAGGGTTCAGCTTATACTATCTAGGCCGTGTGATACAAGATGGCGCTGGTGTAGATTTCAGACATTGCGGGTACTACCACGAGTCAGTGACCTCGCTTACAACATGCAGTGGACCCTCTTGAACCTAGGTGAATAGAAATGGTGCCGTTTTGTTAAAACTAGGTAACTCTAGGTTCTTAGGTTACAATACTAAAGCCATGTTATACAAGATGGCGCTGCTGTAGATGGATTTTATTGAAAAGTGCGTTACTGTTTAGTATGTTGATCACGTGATTACATAAATGAAAGCACACGCCAACAAGAGTCAGTTACCTC